>QNGE01003263.1:56167-69457 GCA_008508345.1 Paragonimus westermani | reverse complement strand
TGTGCTTTATTGGACGCCTTCTCGCTATAATAAGTATGGTACAATGGATCTAACTGGATCCAACTGTGACAGGTCTACGCTCCCAATGTTACTTTGTAGCTCATTTGGTGGAACACCTTTCTTGTCTGAGCGCGCTGTATTTGTCACTGGTTTAAATCCAGTCAAAGCTCACCCATTTTGTGATTGGCTTTTCTCTAAATTAGATAAGGTGTATGTCACATACAACACTTATACTGGGAGATGTTTATGTTTCAGTTTAGCTCGGCTGAAATCTTTGGACCAACATCGGTGGATAAATTGGTGCTGATATTTGATTACACACGTTTTATACAATTATATTCTAATTTCAGTCTGACGCGTATACTTCACTAGAACGAGAACTTGGATATACGGATGAACATTTTGATGCGATCCAATATCATTTGCGGAAAATATGCCTTGGCTGTATCCTTTTGCTACGTTTGGCCTAATTCAATTTCAAGACGATGTTGGGACAATGTAGTATGGTTGTATATATGTACCTTTATCTCAAGTCCTGTGTGGTATACATTTACCACTGGAATATCATATTGTAGACCTCCGCCTCGACAAAGACGCTGTAAGGTGTTTTGACAATTTGCTCTTGACGTCTCGCTGAATGTCGTCGAACTACTTTTTAGCCCCAGATGAACATGAGGTAGTGTGATGAGTAGTTAATGTTTCAATATTGGGTCCAATTGGTGTATATCAATTTAGAATTCTGATGCACCGGGATTTTTTCCCGTAACTTCTAGATTTTCTTAATGTTTTCCACTGCATTACCGACAACCACGAAGATCGTGCCGGCTTAATTTATGTGTCAACAAAAGAAGAAATTAACACTGAATTGCTGAAACGTTACCTCAAACACCGCTTATTCGGCTTGTCATTTAATGTGTCGGCAAATGTTGTGGAACCAACATCAATGTTCATGTAAGTACACAGAAGTGATTGTGAACACTTTATTTTGCCGTATAGAACGTTTAATTTCTGCTACTGAAGAACCAATCCAGTAAAACTCATCTTCATGATCACGCCATTTGTCATGAGTTATACATCCTCGTATATGGGCTGGGTGTTACTGCAATAGACTACATGTAACATCGGTGTGTAGTAAGTTCTCAGATTGGATGCAGTGAGGATTACTTCCCTAGGTCCATGCAAATTACACTTCTCCATTGATATAAGGATTCTACTTTTGGAGAGATTGAAAGGTGTTCAAGGCGTCACCGCCATTCGTGAACAAATCTGTGAGTTTGCTGATCCTTGGCTGTACCGTGGGACGCTTGCTTTGTAGCATATTGAAGATCTTCACGTGATTGGCCCGGTACAGTGGTCCGTAGTTAGTGTACAGCATCCCTTGTTACAAGCCAATGCCAATCTAAATGAGTTTCAAAGGGTAAACTCCAACAGTAGCCTGATTTCCGGGTTTGTCACATAATGATGTCTTACGATATGGTCTCTGGTATGCACGGAAAACTTTGATGAGGCGTCGATTCGTAAGCTGCGCCCTCCAGCTATTCTAACCAACATCCAACATAGCTCAAACTGTCGTTCTTTTCCTTCATTGATAAGCGAAATTGTTGCACCTGTATCAGTTGAACACCCCTATCGCATCCTGTTTGTTTCAACCCATGTTTGTATCGCACCTTTCTCAAGCACATTTACCGCCTCGATGAAGTAAGGTAACAAGAGTAAACTGTTTTAGCTCACCATCATCCTCATCAGCATCATAGACAGCAACACATCAATGGTTCACACTGATGCTTATCTGCCACACAACTACGAAGAGAGAATATGAACCCTGTATAGGAAGGGAGGAGAAGAAAGAGAAGAGGAAGGCTACCTAACCACTAAAAAAATAGCTGTCCATGTCCGAACATTCAATATCAAGACGCCTACAGCTTACAAAAAAGAACACTTGACCTGTAAGTGAAAGTGAGGCGTCATCAACAAAATAACTTCCTTACGGCTTTCGCCGACCCGCGTCATTACTTGCATTCACTTCACAGACGACTCCAGCGAACAACAACACTGGGCTCGATTAGCCCCCATCTCACTGTTTTAGTTGCACAGGAACCACGCTGTACACTGTACTCATGCCTCTAAGCGCTTCCTAATTGCAATAGCCCCCTAGTTTCGCGTAGTTACACTCCATTTTTGTCACTACAGAGAGACCAACCGGGAACTGTTTCATTGTATTCCTGATTTCCTTCACTCCCGTGTTGCTCAGCTGGTTCTCCGCAATCGTCGTGGTCACCGTCGGTGGCATCGGTTCCTATGTGACTTGATAACTGAACGATGTTTTCCCCGCTGGCTATCCGTGCCAGAGGGACTAAACCTCTCAGCGGCGGACATAGGCTGTAAGTGAGCCAACCTGTTAGCAACTCTGTTAGAAGGACGCCGTAACCGGCAAGCATTTGAGATTAGTGGCAAACACCAAGGGGTCTGAACCTTTTCCTTGCCTGGCCTACCTTAGCGACCGCATTTACTCCCGACGGTCGTAAGAATAACTGTTGGATCCAGCCGGCAGCCCTATCGCTCCAGCTTGGTTTCATTCGACACAGGGTTTGTTCTCCTCTTCGCATTTGTCCACAAGACGGTCTGATTCTCTCTGTTGATCTTACCGCCCCCACCTCACTTTAATGACGTCTTCGAAACCTTTTTAAAAGCTCTGAACGACAGAGGCCAAAACAGCTTTATCCTTGGATTCATCACGACAGCAAATAATCTACGAAAAGGCCGCTGGCACCAAACGAAGTGTATTATGCAAAATGATGCACACCTTAGGTAAATTCAAAATGGTGAGCAAAAACACTTATTTGTGCATGGTGACTCTCCTGTTTTCTCATCGAATTTTACAGCAGTCAGTTTGACAGTCTTCGGTTCCGGATGCACGTTCATAGTTTTTCATGTGCAAGACAACTGGCAATCTTACCTCTATCTCATGTGGTCAAGGAGGTGATCCTCAATATGTGCATTCAAATAACTTTCTACCCACCGATGTTCAGTAGTGCGCTACATCACTAATTCACTCGCACCTGAACAGGTACATGTTCAGTAAGTAGACTCTTGTCTATCTTTAGGGATAGTGACAGCAAGATGAAATTTTTAGTGTGTGATGTCCGTGTTTTGGATGAGATCCAATCAGTATTGTCACGTCCCAAACAATTCTGTAGGCTTTTACAACTTGCTTAGATCATAATCATGGCTCAAAATGCACACTATGTGTATGTGGTATTTATCTCCCCTGCAGTCGTCTAACGTGATATCACTGTTGAAGCTGTGAATATTCTGCGGAAAAGTACGTCACTCACTGGTAAAGTGGATTTTAGTGATTGGTACATATTGATTAAGCTTTGAACCTTCGAAATAATTGACCAAAGAAAGGTATAAATTGAATATCACTCAAAATTGATCGCCCCCGTCGCATTCCCACAGATTTTCCAGTCAGCCCCTTATGCAAACAAGCTCTTATCAGAGCTCATCAATAGTGCATATTCTTGCCACGAGTCTAGTACCTATTTTCGATGGGGACCGACTGTAGTCGATGGGAATGCGATAGCTGCAATCAGATGCGCGTGATGTTCATTCTGTTTGAGGACCAAAATCCCCTACTACTCATTAGTAATCAAAATAGCGCCCAACATGCTAATCATTTATGTGACTTCCAGTTGCGCACAAGTCGCAGTTGAGGGGTGGTCAGTTGGTGTTGAGGGGACAGTTACTCTATCTGTTCTGGGTGCGATCACGCGACATGATTATTACTGACAATCGAGAGTGGTTGAGCGTTCACATTGGATAATTCGGTCGTGCCGAACACGAGGTGAATGGCGCAGTGGTGAACGCGGTTGCCTGATGCAAGCGAGGCCGCAGTTCTAGTCCCGAGTGTGGCAAGTATATGCACTACTGACCAGCTCTAATCAGAGCTAGACTCGAGTCTAGTGTCTGCTTTCGAAAGGGGCCGACTGCACAGTCGATGGAAATGCAACAGGTGCGACTAGTTGTGAGTTATATTTAGTTTATATAAGAAGCAAAGTCCCCTACAAATCAGTAGGAAAAAGTAGTTCGAAAGTTCAAAAAGTGCCCTAATTCTGCGAATGCTAGTTTTCTATCCGTATGTTGTAGCTGCATTATTCCAAAACTATAAGATCGGCAATCCTGTCTCTTAAGCAGGCCTTTTCATTTATGCGATAGAACTTTTAAGAGCCTTGTGTTATTTTACCTTTCTAGCTTGTAAGTGAGGGTTATCCGTCTATAATTCTCTCTGCTTAACCACCAAATTGAGTATAGCACGATGTTATGCACGGCGTTTCATAAAGTTCGGGTGGTCCCCATCAGGAGGTTTGCGGTGGCACGCATATTAACACAGGAACAGAGGCCACATTGTTTTACTGTGTTTGGATTTACTCATGTTAATCATAAGAATTGACTGGGCGAATCAGATAATCATTAAGTCGGGTGTGAAACTGACACTTCGTGTAGTAGCCGTTTGTGTTTGATGTTGTTTGTCAGCCAGGTCCCTCTGTTTTCTGTAATGTGTTTAATCTGTAATGTGTTTAGTCTGTTCTATTCCAACTCGGTCATTTAGGTTGGTCTACGGCAGTGGTGTCACAATTACCACCAACAGCACCCTGGTAACGCAGTTTGACGGTAGGGTGGACGGTAGATGAATCGTAATCGCCTTCCTGATTTTGTGGTAGCTTCTTCAGGTTTCTGGCATTCTGTCTTGTCCTGGGATATGGGTAGTGTTTCGCCTTGAGTCGGGTTGATGTTGTTTTGTTTAAGCGTCTCATGGTTTTTGAGGTGAGTTACTTTCATTGTATGTTAGTTTTAACTAATCCATAGTGAAGTTGTGTTTTCACGATCCCTTTTTTGATGGTGAACTATCTAGGGTTGCTTTATATTGCCAGAAATGAACCGTCTGAGGGTTTGTAGAGAGGGCATTTGGGGTCGTCTAAAACGGAAACGTGTACAAGACATCACCTTGGTATGACCCACTAGGACGTTAGACGCTGCTTGTTTCACCTGGGACGTTGCACGTAATTTTTTGAAAATCGGTATAACTAGCTGTTTAAATGGATAAATAAATTGACTTGTCAATCACATTGTTTGTGCTAAACAAAAGCTCTGGAGGAGAATGGCAGATTTCCTCTTCCGCAACGTTAAATTGATGATGAATTTGTTCAACGAGGCTATTGGTACAATAATGGTATGCAGTTGTGCTCGAATGTTTTTCGTTGATGGAATTAACTGGAAGAGTATGATGGTCGTCAGGTACCGGAGACATAACCATCGTTCAAATGTGTGCGTGCGATGGAGACGACAGTGGTGTCTCTACTGGATACATCCCAGACCATCGAGCAAATCGGTCGACACAGGCTAGAGTACGAATGCAGTCTTGTAAGGGAATAATATGGCAACCAGGTGAATGTAAATGTGGCTAAGTCTGGCATCAAGCCTGGTGAGCGTGCCGATTGGGATGATTGTAGCACGAATAACCTTAGAAAGCTGACATGGGTTACAGGTCCTCGTCCGGTCGCGGATGCTTGCGTTGATACTAAGCCATGCGAATCGATCATAGGGTGGTTTCATAATGTTGGTATGCTGAGGTAAGATAAGTTGTGAGGAGCGCCACAAACGATTTGATGATACAAGTGGTCTGGGAAGATTTTGAGAGTCTTCAAAGACAAAAGTGCTTGGGGACATGCGAAGGGAAAATGTTTGGAGTTTGAACACAGCAGGTAATTGGAAACGCTTTAGCATTTCAGAGTCTGTTCTTGTGCTTCATCGATCTTGAATTATTTCAATGCAGCAGCTATGTGAACGAGGTCATTATCGATCCTGGAGAAAGCATTCATCATTGCGTTGAGAGAATCAAGTGTAAAATAAGCGTCAGTAAATAATAGGAAACAATCTGACTAACGAATTTCCGTAGGGGAATATTTCGCGGAAGTCGTAGATAGTATCTGCGCTAACGAAGTGTGGTCCGCGCAGCTAAGTAACAAAAGTGCTTGATGACGAGAAAAGCGGCTAACAACTGTCTGCCAAGAGTGTTGTAGCGTTTCCCACCAACTGTAGTTTCTGTGAGAGAACCATGAGTGTTTGTGATGCTCTATCCATACAGCGATTTAGAATGATTTCAGCGACAGAATTTGAATGGTATGTAGACGGGGACAAAGACGGGTTGGTTTGTATGTGATTCAGAACAGTGACACTAGCACGAGCGATTTTGTTCTCCTCGAAGACTTCTGATGATTGATCGCCGAAAACTAATGATCTCATCAGCATGGTCAGCCAATCTTCGGACGGACTTCTGCTCACTTGAGCCTATAATACTACCAGCGAAAGTCAAGAGAGGCTGTGAAATTAATTGGCGAGGTAATGCTCCTTCTTTGAACAGTCCCTCCACTATTTTCAGCAAAGGTCGCAGCAGATGAAACAGATTACAATAGCCGAGATCTTTGTCGCTAGTTACTTGTTCAAGTCGCTTCTGTCCTAACTGTGGTTCGCTTAAATAATATCACTTTTGGTGACCACAGAACTATGTCCGATTCGGATTCATAATGTCATATCTATCTGTGAAACTCAGAATTAGGGACTTCGAATAGCCCTAGAGATCGTACTTGAATTGAAACCTCCCACACAAGTAATAAGGCGAAGACTTGGTACTGGCAGCAGTAAGCAATTGCTATTCATGAATTGAGACGCCGAATTTATTGATGTACAACAGTATTAGAGAAATCACAGCCTGTCATTGGCTGATCTCATTAGCACATGCAACACCATAAACTGTATGTTAATTGGTGGAATACGGAACTGATGAATTAACGAATAACGGAAGGCACAACACTAAGACCGTTCGTCCAATCCTGATGTTGTATCATTAACGCGATATTTGGATAGGCCGTCTGTCAGATCTTCTGTTGTGTCGGGATTTGGATAATCGGTGAGTCGAGATTCCCATCACAACCTTTCTTTCTTCTAGAGGCCTATGCATTCATATTTGCCAATCGTTCTGATCTTCTCGGGGCCTCGAACTCTTGCAGCACAGGGTGTTCTGCTTCCATCATGACCACTTTTCCAGTGCTTCGAAACTGGATTTGGTCAATGTGTCTCCGATGAATGGTGGCATCGTGCAAGTCGGTAGTTTCTACCATCGTGCTGCGTAGCTGGCGAATAATCAATCCTTTGACAGGTCGCAAATCGTTTCCACGAAAATATATCACATCTGTTGAATCTACACACTGAATTAATGCTCTTAGTCGCCTTGATTTAATCTGCACCGCTGGGCACTCCTTCGTTGTGCAATGGGCTGCGTCCCTGTACTGAAGCAGGAAGTTATCGAGAAACACATCCAGTTCAGCAAATGTTTTAGGATTAGTGGAACTCACGGCACTTTTGAGCGTTTTCACCAGATTTTCTGCGGCCCCGTTTGAACATGGATGCCGAGGCGCCGTTCGTACGTGACGACACCCTATGTTGTCAAGCCACTGTTTCATTTCAGCAGAACAAAATTGTGACCCGTCGTCTGTCACCAACACCTGCGGAATGCCTTCGCGACTGAAACATTTACGAAATGTTTGCATGGTAAATGCCGTGGAAGGTGAGGTTGTAATAAATACTTCTGGCCACTGTGAGTATGAATCAGTTAACACCAGAATGTGATAGTTACCAATAAGTGGTCCACAATAGTCTGCGTGCACCCGTTGCCATGGTACGTAGCTGTCCGACCAAGGTGTCCAATTCTTCGGCCTTGTCTTTATTTTGTGGAGACAGGAGTGGCAGTTCATTGCAATGCTCTTGATATCCGAGTATCTCCGACCACCAACACGTCTGTCGAGCCAGGGGTTTCATTTTCTCTACGCCCAGGTGACCTTTATGCAAGTCGTCTAATACCGCCTTTCGTAGCGGTGGTGGAATGACCAAATGATCTCTCCGACACAGCACACCGTCAGGTTGTATTGACAACTCCTCTCGATTCTGGAATAATACTGGGTTTTTCTTCTCAATATTTGACGACCAACCTTTGTTCATCGCGGTAATTACCTTGCCATAATAGTTTTTAGTTGTCTTGATCAAGTCCTCCCGGCTTATTGGAATAGCTGGCGAAGCAAGCAAACAAGCTTCAACGGCTGAAAAGCTGGAATACCGTGATAAAACATCCGCCTGAGGAATCTGTTTACCAGGACGATGAACGATGTCATAGTCGTATGCTGCTAGAACTAGACTCCATCGCTGTATCCGTTTCATCACTCGGAGGTGCATAGAATTATTTGGAAATGGTGCTACTAAGTCAACCGGAATAGTGCAGAATAGAGAATCTGTAAGTTGATGAGCCCTGGAACGCTGATGGGTAAACATTTCATGGATCCTAAATAGAGAATGAGGGGAGAGGAAGGTTATTCAGGGTGCACTTACCACGGCCAAGGTAGCTCAGATATCCCCTGACCTATCTGATAAATCATCCATCAGCGGTATCACAGGTACTACTTCCAAGACTACTATACTACGCTGCAGATCATTTCTCAATAAATGCTGGAGTTTCTAAGTGCAGTCCAACAGGAAATCGGCTAAACTAAATGGTTTCGATAGACCATAACGAGTGTTCACAATGAGTTATTCTGGTGTGTATGAAAACATAATGCTTCCCTAACTAGAACACATTCGTATTTTTGACGCATTGTGTATTGACGCGCCTTCAGCGTGAAAACTCCAGTTGGGCACTGGTACGGTTACAGCTGATGGGAAGTAGGAGATGACACAGCAAAATCATTCCCAGCCTCCTCTGTCACTACTGCTGGTGATATGCTGACTAGCATTTCACCAGCACATCAGTCACTTCACTGGGCTCAATATCCGTGCAAATACGCTAGCTCACAGTTATAAAGCAAACGTTGTACAACATTTCATCTGGTAATCCGGTGTTTGGATACTCTTGAAAATGGTACCAGATTCCGGCCTATAGTAACAAGGAATTCGCTGAAGCATTCTCTTTTGATGAAGATAAAATGCTAACTTCACAGCTCCATGCATTATCAGTCTGCCCTCAGTGGGTCCATCAGAATATGCAGAGGACTTCACACAGCCTATAATATGATAGTCGTGAACTAGAACACAGTAACGACCATGAACCTTGTAGTTAACTTTGTAGTACATGTTATTCAACGTGGTGGTTTCCTTAGTGGATCCGTGTAAACTTTCAAGCACGGTCCTACACGTGAACTTCCACTACAGGTGACATTTTTTGTATTTTGAAACTCCTGTGCTCCAAAATGTAGGACTTCCGCTCAATCACATCTATGGTCTTACGCGAGCGAAGGAATAAACCGTCTCAAACCCATTTACCGCAAATGGTGGGCTGGCAAAAACAGTAGAAACCGTTACGAGTACGCTTGAATAAGCAACCAGTTCAAGCGGAACAAATCCTACATTCTTATAAATAGAATTACTGGACTTTCCCGAGCGTTATTATGAATTAAGCTGATGGTCTTTGAGACTGCCAGCCGTCATCCTTTATTTCCCCACACTCTGTTATCGCTTGGCGATCGTCAATGTGCCACTTGGGTTCACATACATTTAGGGTGGCGGATTGATAGCGTTAGGGTGACCAAACTATCGAGTGTTGACTTGAACAGAAAGGCATCGGTAAGCCTACGATAGGTAACTGTTTTGCAGCTACTTTTGAAATGAAAATGAATCACGGGTGGCGTGTTGGTTTCAGATGCGTGCCGTGCATGATAAGGTTAGTTAAGGAACAGTTAAGGCTGTGGACAAAAATTAAGGTGATGAGTCTACCGAGATGCGATAGTGGCGATCCGGGTATGACTGGTGTAAAGTGCACATACTGCGTTATAATTTCTGAATACTGTCCGTTGTTACAAGATAAAAACCCCAGTCTAACGAAGGCGCTTTCATGTTTACAGCACTTCTTCTTTGTGCAAATTTGAACAAAAGTGGTAGCAACCGATTTTATTCGGAAAGGGAGTCATATCAGAGAGTACTGCTATCGGATAGGCCGTGTTGCGGTTGGCCACGGCAGCTGCAGTGTCTGAACAAACTGCTTTTATACACACACTGTGTGCTCTTTTCAAATAATCGGAAAGTTGAAACAAACCTTCAATTGAATGTAGCCTATGGAAATTTAAACAGCTTGATGCAATCTTGAAAATTCCCCTTCCTACGGCTCCTCACAACCACACTGTGACTTGCGTTATTTGTTCGTCAAATAGTGAATGCGTCATACTTATTATTGCAATAATAGAGCGTGGTAAATAGTCAGGCTACAGTGATTCTGGTTCACTAATTTGACGCCGTTTCCTGCGTTTATTAGTTGACGCATACAGTAGAGTGTTTCGGAATTGGCAGGGTCTAGAACGGCAGTGCTTGCGATTCATGCTCGAGTTCTCAGGCGGCAGAAAGTAGATGAACTAGCAGTTTGGTGACTTTTCCAAACAAATCTTTTTTTCCTTTATTGTTCACTTCTCCAGTATAGTAACCTGATTTCATGGTATTATGGTTCGCCAAAACTTTAGCGATTCAATAATTCTGACTTAATTTATCCAACTGATATATGCAGTGGTTTGTCATCCTACTTTACAACTTGGCATAACGTCCGCCTGTAGCCGACGCACTCAGTCCAATGGAACAAAGAGTCGCTGAGGTGCAAAGGGTCGCCTGTGGAGATGATTGGTGGTCCTACTCATACGGATCGCCTATCAGATTTATGTAGTAGGCGCTTCTTCATAGACAGTAGACTACCATTCACTTCCAATGGCAAAACAAAAAAATGTGAGCTACAAAACGTGGAATCATCTGTCCGCAGAACGGCTCAGAGTCATGAGCGGCCGGATCTACTTACCTTGGCGCTCTGAATGAGTACACCTTATTTTTGGTTGCTTTCCATTTGGCGTACAACATGACCACATAAATTGAACCAACGCACATTGCATTTAGACAGTTCGTCAGATGAAATGTGCGCAACGAGTCCGATTTCCTTGTAAGAAAATCAGTGAAACAGAAAATGGTCATAAAAACAAACAGTACTGGTTACTTTGCTTAGCGCAAAAATACGTAGAGTCCGATTTCTTTCTAATCCTGGCTAGAGAGCAATAACGGAGCGGTGAAGTGCAAAATCAGTGCAATTTGGATTGACACGCATTCACTTTGTCCATGCCAGCACGCACGCAGGCACAGATTCATTAGGGCAGTTGTAAATGTCCTGCTAACTTCCTTTTCTTAAATGATCAAATGATTAAGTTTTGTGATAGAACGAGGAAATACTAACCATTTGGGTCACCTTGTGGTTCCACTAGCGATAGATGGATGCACTACCTGGGCGCTTGATTTCCTTAGTTTCGACGTTGACATGATGGTATATTCAGCCGGAATTAGTCCGGACGGTGGACTTCGAATGCCTGTTATACTGAGGAAAGGCCTTTTCTATCGCAAATTGGGAGTATAATGTCTCGTGTGGGAAGCAGAATTGTCAGACACTACAGACCTGGATAATCGTTCCATTCTGACGGATCCAGTATTACGCCGATACCCACTAATCGAATCGTGCTCGTTACGACGTATCCTGCACACTGGAAGAATGAAAATATTTGGAAACGGTGTTGGTTGATCAACGTTTTTAGAAATACTTGTGCAGTAAACATTTTTTAACGGGGCCGGCATCGACCGTTCTGATATGGCTTTTTAATGATAACCACACAAAGTTATACAGAAGAATGCCCTTGTTTGGAATTGTTTACAGGAGGTTCCCGAAATAGTGAACCTGTCCAAGCAGGTGAGAAATAATTACTGACATCCCAATTGTCTAACGAACTCTTCGTCTGAGTTATCACACGTTTCTACCAAGTTGACTACTTGCCTGAATGTACCTACTCTTAAGATAATAAATCACTTTGGGTATTGTGTTATCTAAGTTTGGAAACGAACAGTATTCCTAATGTTTCCCGTGTAATGCCCTCATGATTGTCACTTTCATTCCAATAAACCTTTGTTACCGTTCATCTTAATCAAGTTAACTGCGTCACAAATAGAACCCGAATTACTAACTCTCATTTGCCATTTTTCAAACTGATAAGGATTTGCTTGTTATTTTCGCGATTATTAGTGACCACTGCTCCTACAGCTGAGTGGGGTTGAATTTACATAACCATTCAACGGCTGCCGTTTCAATATTTGTGCAAAGTTATCGTGGGCTTCACGTCGATTGTTTGTTTCCAAATGAATATTGAGATGTTTCTTACTACATTGTAGACCGTGCGGATGGGATAACGCACATCGCCTGGATTTATTGGAGAAAAATCTTTCCGAAATGCTTCTCAAAGATGACTTTGAGTCACATTTACCAAGACCAACAACACTGCGTGGTAGAAACTCTGCAAAGCGTGAGTACCCAGTGAGATATCTGCTTAGCAAATGATCAGCGCCAAAGGAAAAAATAACACTATTAATCCTGTGAAACTTATACCGATATTTAGTACTTGTTTCACGAATACTACAGCTAATGAGTAAAACGTGCAGGATTTCGCCACCAAAAGGTTGACATCAGTTATCCTGAAAACAAAGACTTTCATATGTAGATCATTACCACAATTTCATCCTTTCCCACAGTCACATACAATTTTCCGCGTTTTCCATGATTGGTTGACATATTGAATAAAGAAACCAACAGAAATGCAACCAGTGCCGCCCGTGAACAACTTACGCAAAGCATAAGAAGGTAATGAATAGACAATATACGGGTTAATAGCACCACGCTGCTTGCTCTGAAACTTGAATCCTACTACTTATTCCGTTTTTCTTCAGGCCAGAGAACGCAAATCGTGGGCTCCTGTTTCAGACCGATCGGTTGATGCATGCTTATGAATGAATATCACGAAACAATACTGATGTCCATTGACAGGTAGGGAAGAAACGGCCTTCCTGAAGACCAAGAGTGGGGATTTGCGATAATTATACGTACTAAAAGCGTACTTCCACTTCCTGTAATTTAAAAATTAAGGAATTAGTAGCTGCTCCCTACTATCTACTGGGCGCGTTGATTTTCAGAAAACTGTATGTATGTGCACACATGTGCATGCCTCCATGGATGCGTTGATTAAGCTTGTGTGCTGTTTCAATTCGGCCTGCTATGCTAACCAGGACTTCGGTCCTTTCAGGTTCAACAATGTCAGATAGTTGATGAGTAGTCGGGGACTTGGTTTATTTTCAAGTTGACCATCACTCACATTTGATCGCAGCGTTCGCATTCAGATAGAC
>QNGE01003263.1:21449-55764 GCA_008508345.1 Paragonimus westermani | reverse complement strand
CAGCTTAAAATACATGTGATTCGCGCACCAGTAATCAGAATGTGTCGTCACCGCCTCATTTACCGCACCCTGGGGCTGGGTTAGCCTTTCATTGCCAAGTGAGTTAGACTTTTGAATTATTGACTCCGAGTAAGGTCCCCCGATCAATCTCTTCATCCTATTGCCTCACACGCCAGGCTTTTGAATCAGAAGCTGCACGAAGGTACCGCAAGTGCAACACGGTTCGTCTCTGATTCTCTGTCTATGAGTATGAGTATGTCTTTTTTCGTGGATGCAGTAAGCAAAGTGCGAGCAGGTAGTAATCACGATTTCCGTTATGATGGATCCATGTGTCTGCGTGATGCAAAATTGACGCGTGTAGAGCATTGCGAATATCAAAGTTGATTAGTTTTTGCTTGGGTAGTTACTAAGGTGACCACCAGAGATCTTAAATGCTTGGAGACCTTGCGAACTAAGGGAGTTTCTCCGGTCTACTTGCTAGCTTTCCATACATTAGGTAACACTCACGGAGGTGGTGATGGCAATTACTCAGTGACATGCTGCCATGTTTGATTTCCAGCTTTTTTGCACGCGTCTGCTTGCTCCTGTTGAGCAACCTTGGTTGGTCGCCTGTCAGCGTGTCAGCACCAATCCCTGTGGTTGAACTGCAATGTCTGTGACGATGTCTCAAGCGCAGTTTTTCCTCATACTGATTCCGGTTATTTTAGTAATAATAGGACGAATCCTAGGTCACATGCAGAGTGTTTATAGAACGGCCAGGGCCGGGACACACCTGGCTACACATGGTTGATCTCGGCACACACACGGTTGGCGGCATCCGATTCGGATTAGCCTGTCACAGTGACCGAAGCCAAAGGACGCCTGCGCTTATCCATCACTGCAATTGGCTTGCGCTGCACCAATTGCAGTTCCACCAACACACCACATATCCAGTGTAAACCCGACGGAATAAGACTGGGAGGTGTGCCAGTGGGGCCTTTCTGTCCAGCCGGCCAATGCTGGTTGGCCAGTTGATTGGCTAATAAGGAAAGGAAACTCTTATCTCCCGGAAACGAAACAGAGAGAGGCTGCAATGAGGGCACACACACACACCAAGTTTTTACAGACACTGAACCTCTGTGACCTACAGGCAGTCAGACTCAATACGCGAGATAGCCGAGAATGAAGAATAATATTGGCCATTGTGTGTGGGCGTGCCATCAGTGTCAGTTACTGAAGAGCACTAACCACCTCAGTCAGTATC
The DNA here is from genome assembly GCA_008508345.1 of Paragonimus westermani. Taxonomy (NCBI): domain Eukaryota; kingdom Metazoa; phylum Platyhelminthes; class Trematoda; order Plagiorchiida; family Troglotrematidae; genus Paragonimus; species Paragonimus westermani. The sequence continues at coordinate 54,521 of QNGE01003263.1, read as the reverse complement.
CCACACAACCAATTCCGGTCAGTGGATGTGATGGGTCCCTTTCCGGTAACGACTTCCGGAAATCAATACATCGTAATCATGACCGAACACTTCACAAGGTGGATCGAAGCAGCCGCTGTACCCGATGAGCGCGCAAGCACGGTGTGCACGGGGGTGATGGGACACATCGTGGCGGATCACGGAATACCGCGAAGCATATTGACTGATCGAGGTCCCTGCTTCGAAAGTGAGGAGTTTCGGAACTGTTTGGAGCGTTTAAGAATCAAGGAAATACGCACAACTAAATACCATCCTCAGTCAAACGGATTGACGGAGAGGAACGGTCGCACAATCAAAGAATGGTTGGCTGCGAAATGGGGAAGCTGGGAAGACACGTTACTGTTGATTTTGTTGGCCCATCGCTTTCCGCCGCCTGGGACAACGACGAGGTCGCCATTCGAGCTAATGTCTGGGCGCGTGCCACGCTTGCCTGTCGATCAGGAGATTGGTTTATGGGGAGACCGATGGATTAGCACGCGTGAATTAGCGGAAGCTCGAAGATCGGCCAACCGAAATATGAAAAACACAAGAAGCTTCTAAGGAGTGATCAACTGCGAGGTTATGGGGTCGAAGGACTGTGTTTGAGCCTGGTTCTAGGGTTAAATACCGAGACCGAAGGAGCGCGGAGGCAACGGGATCCGGATCTAGGAAGTTCCTGTTAAAGTGGATGGGACCGTATGTAGTAATTGAACGTCGTGACCCAGTGTATCTGATGGAGAATGAGAAAAGTCAACATCGAGTGCACGGAAGCCACCTTTGTAAATGGTAAGACACTCCGATCAGAATAGAATGCATGGATCGAAGTGGTCGCGGGACAAATCCGGAAAAGATCATTGGAGATCAGCATCACATGGAATCGCTTTTGCCACATGTGGGAACTGAGAATTGGTGTCCAAAGCGACCGGAACATCCTCAGATCAGTGTTGTGTGCAAATGATTGTGTTCGTTTGTAGTCCCGTTGAGACGCATAACTCGTGTAATGGTTCCTTCAGATAAACAATTTCTAGGCTCTTCGGATCCCACTGCAGTGATGCGGCCGATGAGAACTGTGATCGCCTGCCCCACCCGTGTGCCGCTAACTGGTTGCCTATCAAAAACTCAATCCCAGCTAAGTGCAAGCGATGTCATGAAGTTGACTCACCCGCGAGTCGGTCATCACCATTGGCTCGATTACGTAGTCCAGTGACAGCACGACATTCGTGAAGTGCGCGGGGATGGATTTAGCGCAGATTAGAAGGAGACCAGGGCCAAACTATTTATTCACTTCCGCAAGGTAGCTTGTCATAAAACATCCGGGCAACAGCAGAAACTGGACTATAAATGATTGCATAACTGAAAGACGAGGATTACTTTCAACGTGCAGTTGCTGTTCATCTGAAGGACGCCGTCGCATCTACTACCCTGAAGGTGTACGGTAACACCCCAAGGAACAAATTTCGGCAACAGTTATCAAGACGATGGGTATCCGGCGCTAGAACCTCCCGGACTGGTTCGACGAGAACAATGCACCTATCTCCGTCCTGATACGACAGAAGAGTAAACCCTTTGTTGTCTCTACAATAGATCCAACTGATGATGAGAAAATAACCATATTTCGGAGCACTGCCACTCAGCTGGCCGGACGACTTCGCGGAGTCAAGGACGAATGGTGGGACAAACAAAGTTGCTGCAGGGCTAAGCAGACCGCCGATGACACGGCTCGTTAAAAGCGATTTCTGATCCATCCGTTCTGTCCGCCAAACCACTGATTGACGGGGACCCTGGTTTTCGTTCACCCAGCAAGAGGTCATGAAAGCCAGGCGCAGGCACTTTGGCAGCCTACTAAAATAATCGGCTACTATTGATTGGGAGACCGCGAACAGCTTGCCACAGCAAGATATCACAAGTTCACTTTCTTTCGCCGCACATTTGATAACTTACGGAGGGGTATCGTACAACCGCGAAATAGAAAGGCTGCAGGCGAAGATGGATTGTCACGGGAAATTCGGGAAAATGACTGTCCAGTTTTGGAACTTGCTTCGCTCCAGTTGATACAACTCATCTGAGAGCACGAAACAGTCGCTCAAGAGTTCATAGATATCCCGGTCGTGCCTTTAGTTAGTGGTAAGGGGAACAACCAAATCACCGACATTTATCGGGGTAGCAATCCATTGAGCTGTATTGGAAAGGTTCTGGCAAACGTCTCACTCAACTGACTTGGTGTGGAAGTTTTGAAGATCAATGCTCCTAAGGAGTAATGTGGATTTAGAACAAGTTGCAACATGGTGTTCGCTGCTCGACAGACTCAGGAGAAGTTCCGCGAATGCAACCAAACGCTGTATACCCTTTTTGTCGCTTTCACCGTTTGATTCCGTGAGCCTGGAGGCATTGCGGATGATACTTAGCAAGTTTGGGTATTCATACAATTCATTCAGTTTAAATAAGCGGTGGCATGTGGATACGATGACAAAGGTGCAATCGTGTAGATCGACCTCTGAGGATTCTCATACTGACGCTGGCGTGAAGCAGAGCCGTGTCTTATTCCCAATCCTATTTAATCTATATTAACATCAAGGTCAACAGTTACCCTTCAAAGCTCGGAGAACGGTGTTTAAGCTGAATACCGCGCGGACGGCCGCCTATTGAGTATTGAACGTTTCAGTGCCTCCCAGTCGGCTATGTAATTCGACTGTACATATGATGTTGTTTGCAAATAATGGTTCGTTATTTGTTCAGAATGAAGAGAGGCTGAGTGACTGGCCGGTGTTTTTGAGACAGCGACATCCAAATCTGGTTTATGCGTCAACACAAACAAGACATTTTGTTCCTTTCAAATTCTTCCGGGCAGAGAACCCACATCAATGAAGACATTGTGGGCAGCTGCACAGACTTCTAGTACTTGGGTAGAAACCTATCGACAGATCTGTCCGTGGACCACGAGTTGTGAGCTCTGATGCTGAGGGCTCACGCAGCCTTCGGACGTCTTGAGCAACGTGACTGGAAGAACCGAAGCTTGGGAATGAACACCAAACGGCTTGTCTACCGCGAAATTGTGCCAGTAAAACTTGAATATTATATCACTGGACCACTTCCATTTGCACTGCTTAAGATGCACCTTGGGTGTTCGGTGGTCGGACATGGTTGCGAACAGTGGGGTACTTAACCGAGCAGACATGGACGGGATTGAAGCCATGTTGATGCTCGGCCAGTTTCACTGACCGGGGTACGTCCGTAGGATGGGCGACGACCGGATTCCGAAACAGCTGCTCCAAGGGTAAGTGAAAGCAGGTAAGCAAAATCTTGATAACCAAAGGCGGAGATGCCAGGATGTTAGTCAGGTAAGTCTTTTGCGTTGTAATATTGATTCCAGATCTTGGGAGGAATTAGCCTTAAACCGGACGGTCTAGAGGAATACTATCCGGACAGGGATCCGAAGATACAATGAGCAACAGTTGAACAGCCATGAATTGAAGCGCGCGGTACGCAAGAAAACAAATAGGTGCTATAGGTCACGGTGACATGACTACATGGCGTTGCGATGAGTGTGGTCGCTCCGATCACTGTGATAGGCCACTCCGGAACGGATGTCACCAACCATGCAGAGGGTTGGTCAGCTGATGGTATCATTCATATACTTGGTATGCGGATTGCAATTACTGGGGGCAGAGAAAGGAAAAACAAGAATTAGTTTCTTACGAACTTCTTTTGATGCTCTAACGAAACCTTCCAGCCAGGTGGCGCGAAGGCGACCAGTGAAATGGAGCGAGGTAAACAAGGCTTTTTCCACGTATGCATTCGGGACAATCCGTTTGACCAATGACGTGACAAGGAGAGTCTCCAGACAAGCGCAGTGAAGGTGTATTGTGAGTCGTCAGAAGATCAAGAGTGCAATATCGCGGCAGAGTACTGAATAAGTATTTCAAAGAGACAACAAATTTAGACAGTTAGGGCCTCGGGCGTTCATTCAAGTGCTGCATGTTGACCTGCCTGGATAAGAAAAAAATCAATCTATATGACGTTTCTTAGACAAACACTGGTTCGCGCCGTTCACGTATCATTTGTGTGGTGTTTGGTAAACCATCGTAGTGATCATGATTTCCGTTGCGAGTGGTACGTGGATAAGAATCACTAAGTAAAGAAAGGCTTAATAAACATGGACTTAGTGTACCGGATTTTGGTGGGTAAAAGTGCACCAGAGAGCACATTTCACTGCCGGTATTTCGGGCGGTCTTTTGATTCGGGAATGTCTGTAGTTCGTGGCCCATACATCCTACTGAACGGTTTCATTCATGTTTAAATAGTAATCATTACGTGAATGCATTCTTTGATCATTCTTTGAAATTAACCAGATGTAAAAGGCATTTCGGATGGAGGCGTAGCCGCGGAGGATTCTCTTACTCTTCAGACTGTGGAAGATGAGCAGACTTTTCTGGCACGCATGCAGGCCCAGTTGGCCAATCAGGACACTACCCCTACAGGAGGTAGTACGTCAGTCGAGGTAGATGATTCGGTAAGTATTGTTTCTGACATACTTACATAATTTTTGATAACAATAACCAACAGGTTCATGATAAACTTACATATTGTGCACTGCCTGTGGGGTGTATAGATGCAAACAAACAAAACGCAACTTGCAGCCTAACCCTGTTGTGAACAGGGAGGTTTACTGTGTCAGGTGTGTAATTACTACTGGTTCCTCGTCGGAAGTGACACTGAAAGAAAATCGCTTAGGCGCGACAAGGCACAGACGTTTTGGTATTGATATGTTCGCCGAGCTTGGCATTTAGGTTGCAAACGTTTCATCACCAGGCGAGGTGACATCATCAGTGCGTAAGTGTTTCAGCGTATATTTTGAATGTGAAGATTGATCGATGCCTGCTCTTATATAGGAGAGTGAGTTGACCTACTAGCCTGGATTCTGGTTGGTCGCTTTCCGTCGTGTTTGACCTCTGGTCCGACCCACCATTGGTTGATTTTGTCTTATCAGTTCAAGTTGCTCTGTTTGGGTTTACCGGTATTTGGGCTCGATGGCGTTTACGTCTCCTCAAATCCTTGATTCGCATTGGTTCGTAGATTTTGTCTAGCTCGATGTGTTTGTTTATTGAACCGGTTGATGAGTACCAAGCTTCGAGAAATTCTCTTGCATGTTTGGTATTTGCCTGAGTAAGGATTTCTGCGGTGTTCAAGTTGAAGGCGTGTTCAGTTTCATCCTCGTGGGCGGAGATCAGGGAAAATTGATCGTGTCTCTTGATGGCTAGTTCGTGTTCAAGTATTCGTGTTGATAATTTCGTCTGGTTTGGCTGACGTAGTGTTGTCCACAGTTATTAAATTGGGTTTTGTAAATGACATTTCTTCATGGTGGATGAGTCTCATTCACATCTCAGGATAGAGGTTTGGAGTTGGGTCGAAAAATAATTCAGGAAGTAAGAACCCACCATTCACTCAATTCGCTCATTTGCATTATCGGACTCGATGAGCTGACTACCTTCTAACCTTGAGGACTGGTCACACGTGCTGGTCGTTTCGAGTGAAAAGGTCTAAGTATTCTCAGTAGTTCAGTTATGATATCGCAGCAAACAAACTTCGAATTCCCACAAACCGGTGTTATGCTCAACGTATTAAGCTATTTTCGTACCAGACTGTCGTCAACCCTCGAAAGAACCCTCGTAATGCACTTCATGGAGATCGGATTCTCCTCCTCGTAGTAATTAACACGGAATTTCTTTGTCCCACGATTATCCTTGTTAGACAAACTAAAAGACGGATGCAAAATGCAACTTCTTTCACCCCAACAACGTGTATAACAGGGAGAAAGTTACGAGGTACTTATATGGTGCATAGCGACCTGTAAACATTCTCAAATCTAAAGACACTTTCTAAAAATGGCAGTTAAGGTCACTGAGCCACCAATGGGCATAGCGTAACGAAGGCCCGACAAGGTTAAAAAATAGCGAAGGTTACCTCTTGATTGTTCACGACATTCCCGCTCATTCTGATTGGATAAAATCATTTTCTCGAGGAAGGATGCGGTTTTGGACGGAAAGTATGGATTCCCTCACGAAAACAGCATCGGTACATGTGGTAGCTTTTGTGATTGAAGCGTCAACATAACAGAATAACGGTTAATGAAACGGTGGGTAAAGGAACGACGGTCAACGGCAGTGAACAACGGATTACGGAGTATACATGCCTAAATCGTAACTTCCCGGCCAACCCAACCACCCGAAGCTAACGCATGGACAGAAAAAAACTGGCCTCTGGACACTCAATCCGAAGGCAACATGGTCACAACTCCGTTCCTATTTATAGGGTTGGGGCTAGTAGCAAGCAAGGGCCAAGAGAATGGGTCAGACGAAAGTTCAAACGGTTCATGACAGGCATGTAGTCGGGATGACAGCAACAGTTGTCACGGTAGCTGTGGACGCGCATGAGGTTCGAAGATGTACATGACCCTGAGAACGGTGAAGGTCGCTCACAAGTGTGCTTGGTTGGTCTTTTTGTCATACAATGTTTTCGGGGAGCTGGCGACTTCCCCGACAGTCATATTAGAAGTAAAATGTTATGTCGAAATCGGTGCATCTGCGAGTTGAAAAAACAGGTGTTTTTGTGCCCAAGTCAAGAATCTTTAGGACAAATCAGACACTAGCTGAGTTTGAGACACTTCGGTTGACCTCCATGTTTAACCACATTGGTGCTAAATGCCCATGGTAGTAGCTTTGTAATCGTCCATCTTGTACCCCGACAAAGCACATCAATTTATTCAATAATTCACTTCGTCGGAAGTCCAGAAATTATCCACCTCGAGTAAAATGGTAAACCCATTCATTCAGTTCACACTGCTGACTTAAAGTAAATTGCCTAAACATACCATGCTTAATATCAGGGTTTGTTATGACAAACTCCTATAAGTTAGTAGCTTCTTCCACTGGTGTCTTTCTTTTAACGCTTAACAGTTTAAGCAGCGAGATCGTATGATATCCGTTGCTCTGATTTGGATGGTAAAAATTCAAACTTACACTTAAAAAGATAATGATTCACCTTCTCGAAACACAAATAGCCTGCATTAAATGCACAGTATTCAAATCACAGTGATACTCACAAAAAGACGAACTATATGGCAGTATAATGAAGTCGGAGCCCGTAATATGCGATATGTTCATTGAAAAAGTCGGAAGATTTAAGGCTAAAAATCAAAGGGAATGCCTTTTTATTGCCTGAGTAACCTGATCTTTCATATAGAAGTTTAATTATACTCATTCGTATGTAACGATTAACTCAGCAACGAAGACTGAAGAATCGTGTTTCGCCATTGAAATGGTTCTGTAGAACCGAACAGAATTCTATCCACTGTTGCTTCACAAAGGACAATTTCCGTCGACAATACTTTGCGATATAGACTGAACAGTACCGCCGCTGCACCCCTGGACAACGGATATACGAATCGCTGTCTAACGAATTCAATGACGGTCCTTCTTAAAAATTAAGGACACGTCTAAGAAATTGGAGATGAGTCATATTAGATAATAACTATTATTTCGAGCCGATAATACAGTGTAACCAGTTAATCGCCACCCACGCTTTCACAATGTCGTTTGCTTTCCCGCACACTAGAAAGAGATCATTTCAAAATCAATTGGTACATGAATGAAATCCACTCACGAGGCGCATGTGCAAGATGTGTCACCGTCTGAGTTACTTAGTTGTTCGTCTGGGAAAGCACATTCAGGATAAACGTAGCCACTATCCAAATATCTTCTGCTGTTAGATTCATATTACATCGTCATTCAAAAGTTGGGAGAGTTTACACCGCCTCTCCTCTATTTGGTTGCTTTTCCGTTTACTAATATCACGCTTTTGTAGTTCAGCCATGCGATTTGGTCCACTGTACGTACCCCACGCTTACTACCGTAGGGTGACGCTTGATTAGTGATCGGTTGATTTCGCGGCCAGGTGGACGGAATTGCCCGCTCAATTTTACCGTGCAGATTTAGTCAAAACAGAGAGAAGACATACTCGCGAGATGTTAACATTTCGATTTGCTGTCATCAATTGCTAATGTAAAACCAACAACTTTTACATAAACAGCACATAACGACAACTAACGAATGAAATAGCTCAATAGGTCTAACCTTTCGCGCTTAATTAGTGCTGTCGGTCCCGTGACAAGAAAACTGATTGCATCACCGCCTTCTGTGCGTACAAAACTGGTGGATATTGTCAGATTAATATTGTTTAAATAATCGCCTACAGTGTCGGGTTGCCATTACCTAACTGATTTGGGAATTGTTGGTCGTGGCTGAGTTTTTAACCGACAGCACACGCCTGTGGCTGACCCGTATTGAGAGCATGACACGTCATTACAGGAGAGTGGTAAAGTCACCTTCACTCGGCTCGGGGCATTCGGTCCGAATTAGCTTGTCACAGAGGCCGGAGCGAAGAGACGCCTGTGCATAGCACTCACCTCAAGGGGCTTACGCTGAGTCGCTTGTAATCCCATTCGTACACCACGTATCCAGTGCAAGCTTGAAGGAGTAAAACCACAAGGCGTATTAATGAGGTCTTCGTGTCTAGCTGACCAATGCTGGCTAGCCAATTTGTAGGCTAGTACGGAGATGAAGCCCTTCTCTCTCGGAAACTAAAGACACCCCAGTGGTAAGATCCAAACTGGGAGGAAAAATGCAGAAAATATAAGGCAAGAAGTGGTTCAGCATAGGAGTGCATATTATTGTACCCCTATATAAAAGGGAGGGAGGAAGCAAAAATATAATTTTGGAACGAAAATTAAACGGACCATTCGTAACCCAGCACACCAACAAAACTGAAGAAACGGAACGTTGGGAGGCCACAATGACCAAAGTTTCTGCAATGAATAGGGAATGACTTACCAAGCGAAGGCGGTTGTTGGTTAACATGGGCGAAAACACACGCCCACAACATGGCCACACGCGCGCACGACATTGGTGTGCACCCATCTGATTCAGTTTGGTGCTGATCGCTTGGTTAAAAAAATGCTTCACTCTCCCGGAAATAGCCGGGTATCTGTTGGGAATCGTGGGAGCAAGACGAAGTCTTTCAAGTAAGGCGAGGACCAGTAAATGGCTGCTAAAATGAATGTAGCTTATTAAAACACTGTTAGATGTGAACAGGGTTGGTCTTCTGAGCTGGATCCCTCGTGAATTAGGAAATTTGTGGTTGGAGGTAGTTCACATTAGTGTCCTGTTAATGGGACTCAGCTGTGTGAATGTTGCTGTTTTCGAGGAAGTTCTCTGAGGGGCTTGTGTAACTGAGGGGGCAACGCGGCGGGAGCGCAATATTAAAGCGTTCACCTCTTGTTAGAAAACGACTGTTTACATCGTTTTAGCATCTCGATTTTGTACTTTGAGTTTAGACGTAACAAATTTGTAAGAAAGTAGGTTCTATCCTTACCCTTTTCTCTGGTTGTACCTTAGGGTTTTTATCACGTGTACGGCCGCTAAGGCCCAGTGTAAACTTCATGTAGTACGGTCGTCAACAATGGGAGCATGTAGTGAACAACCCATAATGAATGATGATATTCATGAATATAGTGAAATCACGATTAATCTGAAAGCTATTCAAATGTAAACAAATTGGATTTTGACGGGATTCCAACAAGCAACATCTACGTAAACTTAAGTCGCTTTAACATTAGGAAATATAACTTCCTACTAGTAATTTAATTTAGATAGACGTCGATGGATCCTACTGTTGTCTGTTCGAAGAAATTCTGGACTTCCTGGCGGACGCTACAATACACGTCTAATTTCTAGTGCTCGCTGGATCTATGGTATTTTTGAATTCCAAGGCATTATCTTGACTTAGCTGACAGAGGTATATCAATTAAAAACATGCGACTATTGTTGCCTCTCCAAATTTGATCGAAACCGAAATATTTCGCGCATCGCTATCTTCACTTTATTTGGCATGTTTGAAATGAACCACGAGTGTTCAAGACGATGGGTATTGCAGAACCGGTATGGTACCCATCCCGTTTGAATTTTTACGGAAACGCGTGTAAAGTTGAACACTCACAAACCTTTTGGAATTAACGCTCAGGGCAGTGGTTTGCCTGTGTCAAATACGAAGTATTTTTTTCAAACTAACATCTGCGAAGAACACCACAGTATTTTAACTCTAAATAAAAGCGTATGCTATCGAAGTAAGGGAAAAGAAGTTTTGAGGGGTCTTGAATTCTGCAGTACTTTTCGTTCGTCTTATCTTGACTACTTAGGGTCATCTATGAAATCTATTTGCAATCTTCTGTACCTTGGTACCGATTTTTCAAACCTGTTAATTTTTTAAACTGTTTATAATAACCGTTTGCCCTTCAGCCGGTTTATTTTTCATCTGGTGTATTTGGTTGTTCCCACCTTCTTTCAAATAGATGTCGCTGGAAGCCACGAGTACCCCTAACGGAGCGCAGCTTCCACAACCAATGATGTCCGACAAAGAAGCAGTATTGAGTAGTTTCTTCAATTCGCTACTCACCAGGAGGAACCTTACTGAAGCAACTGCAGTTTCCAATGCACCGGCGCCTATACAAAAACCGGCATCTATCCGCAAACCGAATTCACGAAATCTCGCATCAGAACAGACGAAAAAGGCGAACCAACCTGATCAAAGCCTGGTCAAGAGGACACAGCGCCTAACACCAGAGACAACACAGAAGAAAGAGGGAGTTCCGATATGTAGTCCACATACAAGCCCCCAGATATCTACCGCTGATAACAAAGAGACTGAAGCGTCCAGTTCTTTAATTATCGTGAAGAAAACGAGTGGCAAGCCATCGGTCGAAGTAACAGAGGAAGCAAGAAAAGCGAACTTAGAAACAGTCCATCCACTCGATATGGTTTCAAGTAAAACCTCGAACCAAAAGACATCGGTGGACGAACCCGGGGTTCTCAAGACCAAATTGAGGAACCAGGGATCTGCGAATAAATCAAATAACATCACAAAAGTAAACACAACTCCTGCCTGTAGCCAATATGGAGAATCGGATTTAAAACAAACACGGGAGAAATCAATGGTTGAAACAAAAACAGGGTCAGCTGTGGACAGAACTGCAAGTAAACAAGATCCTGAGTCTCGGAAGACAACAGAACAAAAAGCGGTTGCAAAGTCTAACGCTTCCCCATCGACAAAATCAGACACTAAGACAGAAGATGAGCCTGCCAAAGATCTTCAAAGCAACGCAAAAGAGCCGGCGCAAGCATCCCGTGAGAACCCAAATATATCTGTTAGACTGATAGATGAAAAACCAGTAAAAAAGATAGAGGTAGTTCGGAAAGTTCCTAAATTCGCAATAATGACATCCGTTGACTCAGCCGAAAAAGAAATGCCTCAAGGAAAGGATCAAGTGGACCATAACATTGCCGAAAAGAACCAACAGAGAACGTCAAGTTCCCAAGACATGACTGTCAAAAAAACAGTTTCCTGTGGATCTCACAGTGGTAAGGAGAAATCGTTAACTGAAATCGAAACGGCGCGAAAAAAAAGTGTAATGCGCCAACAGCCGATTGGAAAGGACATTCAACACGACAGTCAACCTGATCCATCAAAGGACAAGCCAACTAGCTAATCGTCTGTATTATGGTGGTAAGTTCAAAATTTACATTTCAACTTCTTTGAAAGATACATTTATCCAAAAGCAAGAATATCGTACAGATACTCGACCTACCCTTCAACAATCGACTATTGTAAGCATATGTAGAAACAGCTGAGAAACGTGAAACAAATTTCGCACAGAACGCTCGAAATATAAAATCAAGATTATTTTGGGGAACAGTTAACAATCTGGTGTGATGCAGTAGACGAAAACAGAGATGAAGAATGATGGTAACCGTTAAGGGAGAGTGGGTAACCTAATAATTAGGCAACTATTGATGGAAGATTGACGACACAGATCGATGACCCGGTCGAAAATGAGGACAGCATGAACCGAGATTTTTTCAGCGGAATATGAGATGATAGAACAAAGGTTATCTTTTCGTAATGGCTGAACTGTTGATTTTTCTCGGGCGTAGTTGTGGTGGTCCAGAACGATGGCTAATCTTAAAAGCTGCTAGGTTTGGCTTTTGTAGATCAAAGAACACACCTTAGCATCAATGAACCGGTTTGCGAACTGATGGATTACAGAGTTCACGTAGGTGTCTTCATGCTAAATGTTTGAATCTAGACGATGTTACTTTTAACCGTTAGGTCCCTTTCCCTCCCCCTCTCTTCTCTTCTCTCTTTCTGTGCAGGGTTTGCTTTTTTATGGTTGTGTGGTACTTAGGCATCAGTGAGAACCACTGATGTATTGCTGCCCGTGATATTGGTTAGATAACCAAAGGATTTTTTGAAGTTCCTGTGAAAATCCCCATAGAATTTGTTGTCAACATAGTCTTCGTGATGTTTAATCTGTTAATAATCCTTTTTGTAAAACGCGGAAAGGTGCTTCCCGAGAAATTTAGCCCTATCACTTCTATGCGTCACCCTCCTAGACCGACGCCTGAAATTGGCTCGTCCGTGAGTGACGTTCCAAATCTCACCAGCTATAAACGATCTTCAACTGCTCGGACTTACCAGGTGTAATGGGACTGGAACCTGCAACATTTGTCAGATTGATGCATTTTCCCACCAGATATCTACGTTTCACGCACATGACCTGCGGTGGGACCTTTAAGGTTGTCGTGTGTAAACAACAAATTAGTTTGAGCATATCACAAAATAGAATTTATTTCGTTTTATAGCCAACTGAGAACACCGTAAAAGTCGAGACCAGTAATGCGTCCGCAATGTGATAACAATAATCGTAGACTGCGATGGGCACAGAGAACACAGGTCTATGCAACGAAGGTTCTTCGATCGAATCTGGTCTATCCTTTTTTTAAAGAATATAACTTGCTGTGGTTAACGAGTGAATAACAGGAAACACTAAACTAGCATTGTATTTTTCCGTGATCGTGGTAAGTCTTCACTGGAACAAGTTGCTTAAGGTTTCGATTAGTCAAAATCTTCCATTAGCCCACGGTTATAAAATCTCAGGAAGCAGCAGCAAACACAACTACGGTCATTCGTGTGTCCCACTGGAAAAAAACATCGCGGGTGATGAGAGGAACAGCTATCTCCTACTGCGTGCACTCACCACAATCTCATCGGATATCGCACGTTCGGAATAGGAGAAAAATTTGGTTAGTCAGGCGTTATTGAGTTTTTCCCTACAATTCAGCTCTGAATGAGGTGGTATAAGATAAATTCTGGCTTTTCTCCAAGACGTGAAAGTTCATGTAAGGAAGCGCACTAAACACCGCGATTGATCCTCCCAGCAAAGATCACTTGTCCCAATTTAACGAGCAAGAACACGCACATCGCCAAGTGGGTTTGTTTCTTGTATCTGAGGTCGGTGATCACACACCACATTTTGGGGTATGTGAGAAACGGTTGGTCATCATACTCCGATTTAGTTAGTGAGTTTGTCGGTTGTTTGACGTGCCGATTCTTATAGTTGGCTGTTTGACTCCGCCGACCACCGAACTGACAACCCCTTAAATGTTGTCTAATGGGACTCGCAAGACTATCTATGATGTGAGGTACGTGGAATAAGGAAGAATACTTGCGTCCTTCGGATCGGTTCATAAAGGGTCCTGATTTCGCAGGCAAAAGCCACTGTGAAATTCAATTCTAAACGACCGGAAATTGCAACCAGTGAGGATAGAGTTGATGAGGCACTGAAGAATTCGAATTGTGATTTCTCNTTGACGTGCCGATTCTTATAGTTGGCTGTTTGACTCCGCCGACCACCGAACTGACAACCCTTAAATTTTGTCTAATGGGACTCGCAAGACTATCTATGATGTGAGATACGTGGAATAAGGAAGAATGCTTGCGTCCTTCGGATCGGTTCATAAAGGGTCCTGATTTTGCAGGCAAAAGCCACGGTGATATTCAATTCTAAACGACCGGAAATTGCAACCAGTGAGGGTAGAGTTGATGAGGCACTGAAGAATTCGAATTGTGATTTCTCCCGTTTCCGAAAATAGTCGGGTGCTTGTCAAGGTGACCAGTTTGTCTAACACCAAACACGAAAAATGGGATTCCACTGCTCCATCAGTCGTTTATAAATCGTTTTCAGTCCCAGGAAATCGAAAATGCGCGCAATCAAAAACATTTTTCGCACGAATCAACAAACACGCGGTAGTTATGCATTGCCGCCTTATCCCTCAAGGGAAATGGCTTTCTCAGTGGAACACAACGGATGGGAACTACTCAGTGTGAATACAGCGTGATGTACGCAAAGGTGCGGTTTTTCAAATCCATCGTGCTAACCTGAGGAACTAGTGACGTCCCATCAACAGACGTGGAGTTGAAACTAAGCCCTCATCTGATACTAGCGATGCTCCAAGGTCGATTGGGTGTAGCCATATCTACGACCGACTGAATGATCTACCTGTACATCAGTCGACATATGAAGGTATATCATGCAGACAACCGAGGTGACAGGTCACTTGGTTCGAGTGGGTGCTGGGTCCCGAAAGCTTCGCGAATAAAGCGATGCATATTATTCTGGCATGGCACTGATGTAAATGACAAAACCATCGTTAGAAAAACTATTTACAACATTTGATCATGCTGAACCTGAATAGCAGACAATACATTCTAAAAGACGCGTTGTGACAAAGTGGGGGCGTTTTCATACTCCTGGCGTAATGTACACCTTAGACTGTTCAACAAAAGCTAATTCACTTTGTTGGTATGCATTTTGAAGTTATCATCGTAAGGTCACAGCCAGTGACTAAATGGGGATGGAAAACTTTCTTTTAACGTCAACATCTGTATATAGGTAGAGCAACATCTTTTATCCTATCGTAGTTGGTGGAGAATTCAATAACTCCTTGTTCCGACTAGATGAGTACTTATGACTTGACGTACTACTTTTCCATTCCATCCGATGTGTCAACAGCCAATCTTTAAGATAACCTACTCAGTTACTGTTGCTTGTGACTTGCGGAGGCGTATCTCCTCACGCGGTGAATTTGTTTTTCTCAACCGCGAGCCAAACAATCGGACCGAGAAGCATGGAGACGTGCTTCAGTATTGTACGGTGTACGTTGAGAAGTATACATTTGAAGGTTCGATACCGATATCGAAATGGCTACATGAAAAGAAAAAAGTGAACACCACTGGTGGTGGCCGCCTGTCATGTTCTAATGAAGAGACATACTTCGGCGATCAGTTTATAAATCCAGTGCCGATTAAAGCTGTTGATTTGAATAACCTTAAAAGGACGTGTTCTGAACAACGTCTGAAATAGCATGCAACTAAACTACAGGTGCCCTAACATCTGAGTCACGAAAGGAACTGATGAATTCCGCCAAAGACTCATAGATTCTGGCGTATCCTCGTATCAAACGCAAACAAAACTACCTGCTCAACTTCAGCTGGAATAGAAATTCTCATACATCTGCTTTCTATTCATTATAGAAACAGAACAATCTAATCAGTGGTCCAATGTACTAAACTAGCGTGGCCAATTAGGTTTGATTTCTACCTACTACTTCGAAACTCAAAGCGTTGAGAACCGCTGACTCAGTATCTACGACTATTGCGGGTGAAACGACTCAAACGCTTTTCACTTTGTTATACAGAGCCCGAGGAACACAACGAAACTAAATTCCCGGGGCGGTACGCATAGATCACTCCGTGTGTGCTGAACACTACCACACACGTGGTTCGGCGTATTGTACTAAGAAGACACGAGTTAGGCTGACACAGGAATTAGTAGTACTGCTTCGTCGTGAGAAGTGTCAAGAACGTCCGATTGAATTTGTACAAGATAACAATCGCATACTTTGTCCACCCTTTTCGCGTACTCCATAATACCTTTTTTTATCTCGCGTAATCTCACTAGTCTGGGGCTATGGAACGCTTTCTTGATCAAAATCACCCGTTGTTATCGTTGTCATTAGCGCCAAAATATCACTGGCACACTTGATCATGCCGCACTCTGAATCGTTGGTTTTTTCCCCACAAATAATGGTCATTTCGTAATCTCAACCTGTTAAGGTGAATAATGACCCGAGAGCCATTGGTGGAAAACGAGTGCCAGGTGGGTTGGAAGCAAAATAGCGAAGGCCTCTGACCAGAAGCCGCCTCGAGCGTCATCTTAAAGCGAGAACCATAAGTAGAAATTAAAATCAATCTTCAGCCATCCATTTGCTACACATTGCGTTATAGGTGAAGTAGACAAAAATGAAATTCTCAAAATAGATGGGTTTCAGTGCAAATTTTGTTATCCGTTGGGACGTAACAGTTCGGCGTAAGTATTCATAGAAAGGCTCAAGGGTTGAGTAAATTACATTTTCTGTTCCTGGCGAAGATGAGAACGTAAACGTTGCGCAGGTAATCTCGTCATTCAGAATATGACACAAGAACATACCAGATAACGTAAAACAATTACCGCCAGTTTACAATTTCAGAACTACTTGTAAGCAATGATTTTACGAAACATGTGCGCCGGGAATCAGACGTTACCAGTTGATCAAATTACTGAGTGCACGATGTTGTGAAATTATGAATTCCCAATTGGTTTGGAACATACCCTCACTTTAGTTGCTTCCGATACAAACCCATGCATTTAATTGTTTCTCTTACAAACTATGAGCTACGGAACATCTTTACACTTTTTCATACTGAAAGGTGGCTAGCTCATCGATGGTGTTGGAATTGTTTTCGCCTTGACTCGCAATTTGAAAATTTTTGGATACTGGAAGCCTGACATGAGGATGAAAGCTTACGTCGACTTCTGACGGAACAGTACACGATCAGTCAATTATTAACCATCACCGGTACAATTTCATGAGTGATATTTGTGATTACACGAATTGGTCATGGTGTTCTAAGTGAACATTTTATGAGAATAAAAATTGGTAAATTTTCTCATTCGTTCCCAGAACACCCCTAATTGATGCCAAATTTTACCTGGGTTTATAATATTTCCCAATCTGGTTGGGAAATGCTGTGCAGTAGTAACAATCCTACCACGAGACAAATCGAAACAATATAGACACGAACATATGTGACATACAGTGCTTCCCACATAATAATTTCAGACCAACGAAAAGAGTGCAAATAAACAATAGGCGACTGTTATCCACTAAATATTTCACAATTAGAAATTACCCAAATCAAATTCAGTGTACTAAGTTCAACGCCCGTTTCTAGAATACCACCATCTTCTGGAAGCTATATGAAACGCATGCTATTTGAAGTAGTTAAAACGACAAGTTCAAGAGATGCAAACGCATTTTTGGTGATCTAAAAGTAGGAAAAATTGTCAACTCATTTCGCACACGCTCCCACTGGCTTCAAGACGAAAAACAAGACTGAAACAATCTTAGCAACATGATATATTTCGAAGTCACATAAGTGCACGGAAACAAGAAGAAGAACGAGATCAACAAATAACGACAAAATGCCCTCTTGAAGCCCCGAATGATCACTAACGAAATAATCATTTAGGTGGGAAAAAATCCGAAATGACGGTAAAAAGCACGCTGCACCATTACGCGTTGAGTACGCAAAATGTAAAGCAAGCATGATGATTCGGAAACTTGAAACAAACCAACCGACTGTGATTCCAGAAGGTCGACTGTTGGTTAAAAGTGAACGAAATTAGGATTTTCTTTTATCCGATGTAGTCGACGAAGTAGATATAGATTCTCCATTACCACAGTTTTGCAATTTTACCTGACGCTTGGCAATCACATCCTGTTCAATCGTTGCGAACGCCGGTGGCAAAAGGTTAACCGCATTGATACCGCGATAAAATACACGTGAAGGTCTTACGAGTAATCCGTGACCAGGACGGCATGTGAAGTAACGTTTACCAGCAACCGATCCGTCATGGCGACCGCGAGGGCGACGTAGTTCTACACCCAGCCATATACCATCCGCAAAAGATATCTGCCCAATGTAGCGCAGAGTACCTGAAAAAAGTAAGAACGAGAGATCGGAGGCCTCGAATATAAGGCTCAGTTGATTTTTAGTCATACTGTCGCGCATTTGGGTTTGGACAACTAAATAACAATTGACTTACGTTTGCCTCAAAAATCACTAAACAACCAGTGGTGGGCCAGTCCTTCGCCTTTCAGTCATTGCTACAAGATTGGGTGAAAAACTAAGTGAACGCGTGTTACTCAGTGAAAAAGGGTTTTGTAAGTGAAAAGTTGGAGGCTACGAATGCCACGTGTTAAAGCAAAGGAACCCTGTTGTAAATTTGTTGATCCACGAACTGAGAAAATTCGTTCCCATCGTTTGCAATCTCCATTTTCCCCACAAACCTGACACTTGTTCACACTGCCTCACCCACCCCATTTTGTTTTAATGAACTAATGTGTCATTAAATGTCCGCGGCGCGAGTGGCCATTCTTGTCCTGGTCTGCTGGTGTATGGGTTCACCTTTGACCTTGTTGGTCCTGTTGAGAAGCTATTGATTTTGCTGGACAAGACTATCGTCGCGAACGATTGCCTTTTGTAACTATTGATACATTTCGTTAATAGTACCGTATAAATTGTTGGGTCCAATCTTGTTCTCATTTTGGGGATCCGTTTTTTTGGGCTACGCGTACCTCGACGATCAGACGTGAATCGTCACACCTATGAAGCCGAAATGATACTAATGATTCAAACTGCGTGTGACATTTAAGTACACGGTGAGAAAGAAAAGACATTAGGCAATTGATTAACTGTAAGAATGATGGCATACTGTTTTCAAAATAAAATACACAATGGACTCCAAAAACTAACCTATTTCGCCGGCACAGAGCACTTGCATTCCCAATGTGAGATGAAAAGATGTCTCCGTGACAACCCCAGTATTGCTGTGCCCGGGTTTTGGAAGAGATTGTAACAGCGAGATTGGTATTTCCGGTCTGTCAACTACAATTCGGTCAACCACCGGTGAAGTGGTTGTGGACCAGGCCATTCGTGTTCGTAGACGACCTTTTTCACATTCATGATTAGGATCGGTATAACATGATCCATTCATTGAGGAACGCTTTGAAAATTTGCCCCTACTTTGTGGAGTTCGTGGACGATTTGGCAACCTCTGAAGTTTGCCGATAGGTGCAAACACGCCATGATCAGCAGGACATTCGAAATAAGATATCCCTCCGATGGAACCATTGTTCTTCCCAACTGCCTGTTCCAACTCTACACCATACCACGTACCCGAAGCAAAGTGTGTTGTGCCAATGAAACGAATGGTTCCTCGCCGTTGCCCAGAGACGAGAACACGATCACCTAATTGAAACTTCTGAATGGCATCGACATCTGGAGAACGTAGTCCTAAAATGTAATGGTACAAAACAGCGATAATGCTAGTTCCTTAACTTTAGTCACTGAGCGGACTGTTAGCCCTTGATCTTCGGCTTGAAGAAAACAAAAGACTGGTTGTAGCTTACAGGGAAACATTCCAGGTCACTTGCGAACATCGAAAGTGGTCTCAATATTCACTTAAAACAACGGAAATGAATTAAACTTGATTCTAGTAGGTCTGTAGAAAACTGAATGCCAGTTAGTATGCGTCACATAGCGAGTTGCGTACATCAACATAAGCAGGTCCCCATATCGAGATTGTAGACAAATTTCGGTCACCAACCTGTATCAACTTTAGCAGTCACATGAGACACATCAATACGGTGAGAAGTAAGTGGAGGAGTAGATAGGCGCTCCTGTTCCATTGAACTGGTAAGTGAATAGCTTGATCGCGACATGGGTATGCGTCGATTGGTTTCGTCATACATCGTATCAGAAGCCCAACCTCTGCTTTGACTTTGTTCATCTAAAGAGGTTTTTCTGTCCGAGGATTTGCTTGCAACTAAATTGCATTGGTTTCCAAAACCTTCCGCAGGAGCTTTGTAAACACGACCAATTGGAGAGAAGACGCCGTGTTTAGCAGCGCAACTGAAATATTGCACCTTGTATGGAATAAGGTGAAGAAAGATGATCAAAATCCATCCAAAATTTTCGATGGAAAGTGAAAACACTCCTGCTTTGCAAAGATTTACAAGATAGACATGGATAAGCATGAGATGTGAAAATTTAAACCGCCCTGAGAAAGGACATACTGTTTTTTTTCGAACAGTGCGAGATCGGATGTGAAGACGCTGCAAGGCGAAAACTAACCCAATGGCAAATGGTGGCGAGTCATCTGCGAACTAATTCTGGGTGAAGTATCTCACAACCACTGAGAAACTGCAGTGAAGATGAAGCAAGCTGGTTAACGCTGTTCGCACAAGAGAGCAAGCTTTTGATTCTGTTTTGCAGCATATCTGCGTTCAAACCATTTTTAATCCTTCCGCTTAGTTTTCCTTCATCGTTTTTACCCTTTTCAGTAACCTTTTTTTTCTACGATAGTTCGCGTCACTGTTGAGGTGAGCAGCCGACTGAGATACAGAACTTTCTAATCAGGCTCAGGACTGTTGTAATATGAGATGTTTGATAGGAGTGTGGATGAGGAACTGATTGACTCAAATTTGGGAGTATACCTGTCAATGAAATACAATCGAAGACGGCTAACAGCGCGGTCAGCATGCCGAATGACTTATATTTTACTAATAAACACGTGCATGCATCATGCAAGCTTAACAAGGTGGCATGAAAACACCGGTCAGCGATCTTCACAGAAATCTTAGTGCAGGTGAGAAACAACCTAATTGGGTGATGATTCCGGCCAAAGTCAATGGAAGTTGTGTCTGGACCACTGCAACTGAAATGGAGAAAGCGGTGGCGAAACGTCTGCCCGGAGACTCAAACCACTGAACGTCCATGCTTGGAGCACCGACGCTACCTCCGGGCTATCCATTAACTACTTCTATACCTATGCCCCACTGACCAAACTATCGTACTGTAGGTCCATATATATATATATATATATACGTTGACTACATTACATATTCGCCGAGCAATTCTTACACTATTACACGTGACCCGCTCTGCATCAGCACTACAAACTCTCTTGTTAATTTCGTACATCACTGGATTGTGTACACCACCGTATTATTGTTTGATATTTGCTGACGGTTAAATTCCGTGCTCAAAGTTTATTTCGATGTAATTTGTATAACTTTTTAGCCGTTAGTTATGACAGAACCAGATCTATCCGAGTAAACCTTCAATATTTTGTCTTGTCCTGCCCCGAATCTGGAGGTGTACAGTTGCCCCGATAGACTGCGGATAGCCGTGAATCCTGACAGGTTCTACACTGAGGAAGTTTTAATGGTGAATAAAATCGACAGTCAAATAAATGAACGATATCAGTGCAGTATAAAATAATATGGTCCAGTGACGGTTGTATCCACTACACTGAGGTCGTCAACGTCCACGGATAGAGGAGCGGTGCATCGTACTGCGAGGCACGGAACTAAGCGTGTGTGATACGTCGTTAGTAACCACCACAGTCCACTCGATCAAAGACAGGTAGTGACAATCAAACGATATCATGGTTAGAAATCGTGGAATCCAGACGAGCATATAAAATAGTGCATAAAAGCAAATACCTACAACGAAAGCCACAACGTCACCTGTTAAGCTAATATAATTGCGATATTGACGTTCTCAGGACAAGACGATTGTACTCTTCTCAGTTGACGGATATTCTTACACCACAATGACCAACTTGAGTAACATGTCCCAGGTGAAAGGATAAGATACTTACAGACATTAGTTATTGTGGAAAGTCCTCTGAGCCGTCGTGACGTAGTACAAATGGCCAGAATAATTACAAATAGATGATAGGAATATTGATGACGGTTGAATAAAGGTGATTTCAAACGAGTTATGGATAGTAAACCTGGGATCATTGACAATGATATACAAGTTAATCCTGAGAATTAACTACCATACATTCAGTAACAGAGATGAAACACGAAACAGTTACGAGTCTACGTCCAATCCGAAGAAACATAAGTAATGGAAGACGACACTTGTAAAATAATGGTAATCACCTTCGTTATCTGACTCCACTAATCATCTATCACATAAATGGGTCAACCATGCAGCGAACC
This sequence comes from Paragonimus westermani, assembly GCA_008508345.1. NCBI lineage: Eukaryota > Metazoa > Platyhelminthes > Trematoda > Plagiorchiida > Troglotrematidae > Paragonimus > Paragonimus westermani. The sequence continues at coordinate 32,439 of QNGE01003263.1, read as the reverse complement.
ATCTCTTGTAACATCTTCAGGCTAGGTGAATCACACAGTCATTATCTCAGGAAACGAACAGGACACAGGTGATAATGTATTAGTAACGGTTTTTATTCATTTTAATCCCAGGTAAGACAAGGTTTGCCCCTATTCAAAAATGTGGTCAACATTTAGAACTCAAAAGACTGATTTTTCACTGCCATACACATTTGAAATATTAGTTGAATTAAATAATCGCGCTCACGCCAGCAACGGTTCCATTATGCCGTCCCAGCGGTTGATCTAGTTCAACGCCGACCCATATACCGGAAGCGAACCCAACCGGACCGCAGTACCGTAGTTTTCCGATACGACATCCAACGTCAAAGCACCGAGCAGGAACATCTAACTTCGCGTGGCTTGTGTTACCCGAACCAATACATACACGATCATTAAGGGAGAGTCCGAGAGATTGCAACGTAACTTTTGCTGAGATAGACGACGTACATGGTACCGGATGATTTATTTTACTCGTTCGTACGGGCGGTGCGGTTGTAGATCGGGCGGGTGTTGAAACCGTGTTTACCTGGGTAGTGGTTGCCCGGCGATTACGTGGAGAAAGAAAGCCACATTCAGCTGTGAAAACGAACAAAAAGGCGGAAAGAAGTTTGCAACAAACATCACCATATGTGATGTATATACAGTGATTGTGTGCACAAATGTTTCTATACTTGTGTAGTATCATGGACATGATGCCAGTAATGCTAGTGAAGCAAAGTTTAGTCGTTACCACCTTGAGCACCATCACAAAAGCCTCAGAACTCTGACAGTAATGAACGATATGCTTCGAGTTTAAATCTAAGTTCCTCATTGGGGAAATTTTCCAACAATAGACAAAGGATTCTGCAGCTCGTCTAAACAGCGACCGCGTATGACCAACCATCGATGATCACCTCATGAGAGGATAGTGACATCAGGAGTTCGTGGTGATGCTGAACTGTCATACACTCATGAAGGAAGAAGCAAACCCCAGCCGGAAAAGTGGAAGGGGAGCATGCTAAGAACAACCGTGTCTATACCCAAGCAGGATGGTTACACCTTGCGAACAAACAACCGGGATATAAAAAGAATAAGGATATTATCAGCGAGACAACTTCCGGATAGTGTTCAGTATCGCGCGTCACTGAGTGCATTTACTTCACGGACAATACGACCAAACGACGGCAGTTTCGTCAAGAGTCAAAGCATGGCTGGCATGCTGGTTTTGATGTGGTACTTTCAGGCCTAACACAAACGTAATAAATATGAAAACAGTTAAGCCCAAGATTGCGTGGAACCTAATAAATTGTGACTCTAGTGTCACTTGGGAATTAAGGATATGGTTGCCACGGTACCATGTGAATTGTTCCAACGACGGCAGACCATGGTAACCGTAGTGTTTGAAAAAGGCAACTGTGTGCCAGATTAGGGTTTCGCATTCCACCTCCGATAGCTTCTTTATCGGCCAGGATACGACATGACACCTCATGTGTGACGTTGCAGATCGGCTTAAATACACCAACACTGACTCTGTGACCGGAATCAATTAAGTCAAGGGAACAAGACAGTCTTCGCGTATTCTCTCTAAAAACAGCCTTCTTACGCTGCCGACTTAACGTGCTTTACAGGAACAAGAGAATGAAATGAGATAGCATTACTGGGCACTGTCTGGGGTGAAGGCAAATACTAGGCTGAGAGGTGAGTGATAGTCTTGGTAACGCAGCGTGAAAAGTTATTGCCAGGGTTGGGCCGAACCTTCTGGTCACCGATGCACAGGATATTTCATCCTTGTACGGCATGTTTCACGCCCGACAAATAATCTGCCGCCTTACGGTCCCGTCTGTTAAATGCTGCGAGCTAGAGATTCGTCCGGACATCTATTAGCAAGAGACGTTTCAACTAAAAGCTTGAGCTCTCTGTCCAGCGTGCCAACATTAGATATTTTGTAGAGTCGGCTTGCTAGACAGCATATCTAGCCCCGCTTTTACTTCATTACGACAAAATTGTCGAAATGGATATACTGGCCATTACCTGTCCACATCTTACGTATGACTTGTCGAATAAATTCCTCTGAACATTTCACTAGCGCAACACTAAAAAAAGCCAATATTCCGTTCTCTTTTGCTCCAATATTGAATTTGGCGTTCTTGTGTGTTAAGTTAACTAATGATAATAAGAAGTCAGTATCACTGTTGCCACCGAGAATACAGAAAATGTCATCTACGCATCATCCGTACAGTACGCATTGTTATATCAGTCCTACTAGCTTCGCTTGTTCAATCGTCCTCATAAAAAATGTCAGCCAGCAACGGGCCTAGCAGCGAGCTATTTACGACCCCATCCTCTTGGCGATAGATATTCCCAACATAACGAAAACGAATATCATGCGTGAAAACTAACAGGAGTTCCTCGAGGTTTCGATCCGGCATTCCAACTCTAATTTCAGTCGGAGGTAATCAACCAAAATCAACTATCTGCCAGAATGACACGTTCATAAGCAGCGAGCACAAGGCCAATAGTAAACTTTTAACATCAACAGTCTGATCTTCTACTCGTTCAGTGAACTGAGATGTACCCTTGAGGCTAGAAAAAAACTAGTCTGTTACGCAGTGGTTCCAAAAGACCACCTAACGATCGCGCCAGTGCCTTATATAGCAAGTTCACCAGGTATAAAGTCGGGCATAGAAGCACGCCGTCCTTATGAATTTCAGATAAGCCACAGAGACTTCATATAACTGGGCCTGCTGGTGGTATCCGCTCCAACATTGAAGTGTCAATCCATACATTTTGAATAGAACAGCCAGAAGACACAAACGGCTCAAGAGAACTCGTTGTTTCAAATCCATCCATTTTGCTTCGTGTTTCCTAAGGATTTAGAGATAAGCTACTCAAATTCAAGCTTAAGAGGTCAATAGTATGGTGTAATATGTATTGTGAATGAACATTTCGTTCGCATCTGATCTGTTACCGAAGCAAAATTAGTGCAATCGATACATAGCGAGCACGCACGGCAACAAAGTCGAAGAGTGTCGGTGTGATACAGCTGCAAAGGGTAGCCGACTAGGAGCATAAGGCCGAAGCAACAATTCGACAGATGGAATTTTATCGACGATATGTAGAAGAAGTTGTGATCATTTTCAATTCACAGGCTGGAGTGAAGCAACTGCAAAAGGGCGTTAGATTTACGATAGGAAACGAAAGTGATATAATTGCATTCCTTGATGTTACGCTGCATAGAAACACTACTGGCTCTCTGTGCAGAAGCATGTTCCAAAAGAAAACTTGGTCCGATTGATACTTACATAATGAAAGCTTTCTCTCAATTTCATGCACATGTGGCCTACTTCGCATTTTGTTTCATAAGGCTATCACAGTTGAAAGGGTAGAAGAACAACATCCTGGTCATACACTGATTGACAACCGTTAGCCATCTCGGTTTACTGAGAAACACTCTAAGTCAGCAGATTGTAAACTAGACTGTTCCACTGAAAAAATGACATCCCAGATTTTAACCAGGAAGACTTGTAGCCGCAGCCGGACGGACATGCAACGCCGCGAAGGTCATGTTCATTGAGGAAACTACGCAACTATCGACCTCAGCGAGAAAGCACCGGTGGCTTTGATCACCCAGTCATATGTAATACATGGTTCCATCTGTACTTGCGGATGCAAACATGCCGGTCGTATGTCGAGGACGCGCATCAACAGGCACATTCCAAAACGACCCCGGAACTGGTATCCACCGGGTCGTAATGTATGTGATGCCAATGCATTTTATGTTATACGTCGTCCCAGAACGGTTTGACGAGGCTGCTGCCATTCCTCGAACAAACCCGGTGTTATGCGTCCGGAAACAAATGGTTATCAGTCTATTTTTCCCTTGTTAATTCTGTCTCGTTTCGAAAAACCCCAAGTACGTGAACACATCGTTGGCACTTAGTTCCCATACCTCAGTTCAGGTTAACCTCTACGGTTTTAGCACCAAAAATGGCACGCACCAGAGCTCTCCACATCCACCATTTTTGTCAATTCTCTCACGGACGAAGCAGTGGGAGACCACTTGTGGCATTCATGAAACGCCGGCGCGGAACCCCCACCTAGTGGAAGACTGACTGAACTTGGTAATGTTGATGACAAAATGTTACTGTTGAACAATTTCCAAACAGCACAGACAACGCTGAACGACATTTTCTGCTCTGCGAACATTTCGGAAATGCTCACGCATCTTGAGCACGAAGTGCTTTTGCAAAACGGTCGTGGTTACGTTGATTTGACGTTGGATAATAAAATTGTGGTAGTGTTGGCCAGTTTGTGAGTTCCGGACGTTGTGTCGGTAGCGGTGGAGGCATAAAAATTGAAATAAAGGGTCATCTCCAAAATCAGTGTGGCATTCGCCAATCTGGATAACTTCTGGAGAAGTATCCCTCTGAAGCTGAAGGACCACACACATGAAGACTGTAAGGACTGTTAGAGTACGAGTGCGAAACTTGGCTGTTAGGGATAGACCACGTGAGTCGTCTTCAGATATTTCACCATCATTGATGTCTACGTTCGATCGTCCGCCCCAAATAGCGACGAGTGAGCAACGACGGATTTAAGAACCAGGTATTTCGTAGTAGGCACTAGTCGAGTTGCTTTGTTCAATTTTTGAGTATGCACGGGGTTAGACAGTTGCGTAATATCTCAAAGCTGTCGTCTGTCCTCGCGATACACAGAGCTGGTGGCTGGAGAAATCAGGTGAGATTACAACTAATAGGGTTTCGTATTCTGATTTTTACCGCTGGTTGGTTGAGTTGGCCGTAAACTAAGCGCAATTAATGGGTCTGTTAGGCACCAAATTGTAACCCATTTCTCAGAAACTACCTAATGATCGGAACTGTCGAGATTGTCTGCTTATTCACTTTGATAACTTGTTCACCAGCACCGTGGCACTGTGATCCAATCTTGTTTTGATTATTTGGGACCGTTCGTATGTCGCTATGATTTGCTCAACGTCTTCCTGGAAAATCGTACAGACAGTAGAGACCTGTAACAATTGCACTGCTCGGACCATTGAAGCGTTCTACTCAGCGGTGCAAACTTCATGACGTAGCACAGATAAATGTGCCATTGGCCTCGTTGATGTTTTCGCTGGAAACTGGCACGTCGGACAAGTAACGTTAATAGCTTTTACACCACCGGATGCTCATTGCCGTATGTCACGTACGGTCACGGGTACGTCGAATGGTGTCTAGAAAGCGCCAATCAAGGTAAACAGATTCGGACATGCGATCGTGTTAACCCAGGCATCGTAAGTACTACCTTCAGTGGACACATGGCACGGATAAGCTAAAAGGATTACTGATGTTCTGTAACATGGAGGCACAATTCACCATACTCATTTTCTCAGGCGACCCAAATTCTCAACTGGCGATTGGTGAGTAGGTCTGAACGTTTGACGAACGTGCTACATTGACTTGTTATGGGAACCGCCAACAGGAACGTCTCGATGAAAATTTAACGATCCGAAAAACTTTCGAGTGATAAATTACCGTCCTGAGACCATGATAACACAAGCCGTAACTAACAAGGTCTATCACCCAGATTACCAGTGAAACTCGGGTAGAAAATCAGTTGGGGTTGCAAGGTTCGAAATGTCAATTTAGCGCTCCCCGTTGGTTTAGTACTCATACATAACTGCGAGCAGTATATCGCTTTCGTCAGACGTTGAGGTCGATGAGTTCACACCCAATAAAAGCAAGAATTTCGAACCATGCTGCTACTGAATGGTGGTGTAAGTAGTATGTTACGACTGTCTGTCCTCATTACACTACCATTGTGCTGAGCATCAAGCCTAATCCAACTTGACCAAGGGAAGTGAACACATTCATCGGAAATGTTTTTTCAATGTATACAGAGGACGGCGGAAGTGCTTTCCACGCTAGAGTTGATTTACTACTGTGAAGTATGGACGTACAGTCGAGGCGAGAGCGATTAACCGGTCTGTGCTTCGAAGAATATGCATTTAAGTCTTGGATTAACATGTATATATAACGCAGTTGTAAGTTAACTTAGATATATATGTGTCGCTCACACTTGGGCAGAATAGCTGGAAAGTAAGTACAACACGGTGGATGAAAGTGGACGATACATGTTATCGCCTCTGCACTAGACAACAGAGGATTAGCCACATTTTTATATATATAAAAACCGGATAACCCGAGAAACTGTCGTTGTTAAACTGCAGCACCAAGATGAACGATATACACTTCGTGGATATCCTTCACGCAAGTTAACTGGGTCTCACAGCAATAAGCGAGGACAAATCTGCATCATACAATTAGCCAGTCATTAAGTATGTGACGAGTTCCAAGCCAAATTAGGTGGCCTATCGCCAACGACTCACGACTAGCAAAGGGTTCCTATTACCACACATTGAGGTTTATAGAGATCAAGTCTGTACCAAAGTGATGAGCTGGCACCTCCAACCTCGTGGGCTCCAGATCCCAGGTTATTGTGGTGGAATGTCAGGTCGGAGGTGCGAGTTTTCGAACGCTCGGCCGAACACCTCAACGCGGGGGGAGGTACGTTCAAAAGCCTGCTGCGATCGGATCAAGAACAACGTGCGCGACCGGATGAGTCATCGATCGACTGGATCGGACCAACGGGCGAGGCAGGGCAGGCGAAATACGACAGATGGCCAGATCGGAAGCGTGGTTTTTCCAACATTTAGAGGAACATCTCGACACGATNCCAACATCGTGTCGAGATGTTCCTCTAAATGTTGGAATACGGTCAAGGCCGGTATTGGGTGGATGGCAGACACCACGAGCAGCCGGACGAGCCATCGCGCAACGAAATCGGACAAACAGAAGAGGAATGGCAAGCGGAAGTCCCTCCGATAGAAGGCGCCGATCACACACGTAAACCGGTCAGAAGTGCACACGACGTGTGAACGGAAACGCGCTTTGCTTCAGCTGGTTTGCTTCGTCTGAGTGCCGGAAGAAATATAAAAAATTACATGGATTCTTTGTTAGTAACTTTGTTTGAAGGTAGGGGTGGAAAGCAGTGCCCTGACAGCGATCTGGGCATTAGTCTACTGGGCTGCGCTGGCAGTGTGCTTACCCGAATTCTCCTGAACCGGCTGAACACGAACGTTTTGAAGGCCAATGTTCCTGAGGAGCAATGTGGATTCTGGACGAGTCGTAGAACGATCGACCTGGTGTTTGCTGCTCAACAGCTTCGGGAGAAGTGCTGAGAACGCAACCAACTCCTGTATGCCCTCTTCGTGGACTTGAGAAAGCGTTTGGTTCCGTGAGCCGCGAGGTGGTGTGGACGGTGTTTGTTAAGTTTTGATGTCCAGGTAAGTTCGTCAGTTTGATTCAAACTTCCCATATGGGCATGAAGACGAAGGTGCAATCGTGTGATGATTTTGACATTGTCAACGGCGTGAAGCAGAGTTGTATCCTAGCCCCAGCCCTATTCAGTTTATGTTTGAATGCCACGTTAACAGTTGCCTGCAGGAATCGACGGAAGAGTGCGTTGAGGTTGAGTATCGGACGGAATGGGCGCCTATCGAATGTTCGACATTTTAGCGCCCCAACCCGATTACATACCTCAACAATGCACATGCGTCTGTTCGCAGATGGAAGCGCTCTGTTCCCACACAGCGAGGACAAACTACAACCACGAGCCACGGCATTTGCGACCACGGCATCCAAGTTTAGATTGGATGTCAACACAGGTGAGACTATTTATCAACCTTCTCAGTGCAGAGGTGGTGTTCCTACGTCTGCGCCTGAAATTCGCGTCAACAGAGATGTTGTCGACAGCTGCACAGGATTCTGCTACTTAGGTGGCAATCTGTTGACAATTTTGTCCGCGGACCGTGAGTTACGGGCGGGCTGGCGTAGCGAAGGCTAGTACTGCTTTCGGACGTCTTGAAAGACGTGTTTGGAGGAACCACAACTTGAAGACGGCCACCAAGCTGTGCGTCCACCGATCAATGGTACTGTCGATACTGCTGTTTGGCAGTGGAGCTTGGACGTTGTATCAACGGAACGTGTGTTATCTGAGCCGTTTCGATTTGCAATGTCTGGGACACATCTTGAACATTCGGTGACTGAGCATGGTTCCGAACACGGAATTACGGCGGCGAGCGGACATGAACGGAATGGGAGCCATGCTGATGCTGATTCAGCTTCGTTTGCTAGGTCATGTTTGTCGGATGGGTGATGACCGTGTTCTAAGGCAGCTTGCTCTGTGCACAACTCAAATCAGGTAAGCGAAATCCTGGTGGTCAAAAGCGGAGATACCAGGATGTTATCCAGGCAATTGTTTTGTGTAGTAACATTGATTTTGGATGTTGAGAAGACTTGGCGTTGAATCAGACAGTCTTGAGAAATATGGTCCGAACGGTCGTCCGCAAGTTCAGTGAGCAGCAATTAGGAGACCGTGAGCGGAAGTGGGCGGTACGCAAGGGAGCTCTCGATGCCATAGGTCGCGGTGACATGATTATGTGGCGTTGCGATGTGTGCGGCTGCGAACGCGCTGGCCGTTTGGGATTAGTAGGTCATCAACATACTCACAGTACATCGTCGGCCATAGGTTACCGAGTACGTTAGGATCAAGCAGGTTATATCCATATTTTTTCTTGTTCACAGTAACCAACGACTGCCGTCGTTTGGATCTCGCCGGTTTCCGTTTTCGAAAACCTGTGCTTGTGGCCTTCTCCCTTTCCTTTTCTTTAGTATTGTTTGTGTACTGTATGGTGAATGCTTTGTCCGTTTTCTGTGCTCATAGCAATCTCTTTCTGGCAAATACTAACTTTCGACGTTCTAGACATCAATGTGCCACCTAGCGATCTCCATCACTGAATCAGTTGTGGACACACACTGACCATATGGCCACCAGTTACTGGTGACGTGGGTGTTTCCAAGACTGTAAGTCAATTCGAAGCATCTGCGTGCCACTGTTATGTGCCACGTTCGCTTTGAGCTTTGACGGGAGGCTCCTTCTTCATCAAACAAAAATTGAGGTGTATAAACTAGCAAGAATGCAGGCGCTTTACGCTTATCAGTGTGCGCTTGTTTCTGGTGTATGCCCCCATCCGCCAGACGACAGTGAAGCACATTGGGCACATGTATGGCATGCGACGTATAATTGCGGTACTGTCTTATGTGGTACTATTATTCGTTCGACTGCCAACTGCTGGGTTTCTGTGCGATCACTGGGACTTCTCGACGCTCGGCGGAACACCCTATCCAGCAGTGAGTATAGCTCGGGCCGCATAGCTCCTCGCTTGGAGTTCCTGAAGCGACTACGGGACGATCACGAAGCTTAGTGGACACAATACACTATCGAGATAGAACAAGCCGCTGCTGCCAGGAACTCTCGGAATGTCTTCTACCTCATCCGAGCAACTGATAGCAGGAAACCAGGTTTGAGCAAAGTAATCTGCGGAGTCAATGGTGAGCTTGGTCATAGCCTGCAACGACACTTAAGACGCTGGGATGAGCACTCCCAACAGCAGTTCGACTGGCCACCCGTGCAATTGACCACATCTTTGGGCTGTGCCTGTACTCACTGGTCTGTTGACGTTTCTCCGCCCTCAGAATCGGAAGTCTTTCTCGAGATCAGGCTTCTGAAACGTCACAAGACACTCGGCTCGAACGAACTCCCTGCTACTTTTTTGTCGATGGACACCCAGTCTTAGTTAAAGAGCTGGCAGCTCTGCTGGTGAAAATTTGGTTAATTGAAGTTGGGCTAACATCATCCCTATGTTCAAAAAGGGTTCAAGCGCCTTGTCTGCAAATCACATGGGAATAGGCCCGAATCCTATTGCGTCAAATATGCTCGCGTCCATTGTACCTCGTAGACCGAGCAAAACGTGCAAAGAGCATATATGTAAAAACAAGCTAATTTTCGCCTTGACTATGACTGCGTTGATAATATCTTCACATTCCGGCAACTGCTTGGACTCCGCCACTGATATTGGAGGCCGACAATTGTTGTTTTTTGGACATCATGAGTGCCTTTGATTCGGTTGACAGAGCTGTATTCTGGGACTGTCTATCGAGGAAGGATGTGCACGAGAAGTATATCGACATACTGAAAGCAATTTTACTGTCAGACCTCGGGCAGGGCGATAACATACGACAGTGTACGGCCGACCTCCAGCATTTCAAGTGGGGTGCGACAAGGTTGTTCAGTCTCATTTTCCTACTCAACTTCGCTTCCTAAGACTGCGAGTGTGATGGTATGGAACTGCTTTCAGGCGCTGAACTTGAAGACATAGAGTGTACAAACGACTCTGCTCTGATCTGTGGTGGTTCACAGAATGCTCAGAACATCTTGAACAGTCTAGGGGCTCCAATTCGTCAGTTTGGTATGACCTCTACACCTGCTAGGTGCAGCGTGCTGCTGTAAGTTTGGCAGGACTCTGTGCCTGGTCTAACCATTAGTGATGAGCCGTTGGAAGTAGTCGAGAAGTTTCCGTACCTCGAGAGCTGTGTCAGCGCCAGCAGAGTGTCTGTTGAGATCACAAATCGTATTGTTATGGTGGTTAGTAACCTACGTCATCTGTGGCGGATAAGCTCTGTCGACCTTTTAGCATACATAACTTATCACACAGACTTCATTGGCTTGGCCGCTAACTACGAATTTCAAGTCACGGCACTCCACATCGTGCTTTGTTTGCGAATGTGGGTTAGGCTGTAATGGTCGCCCGGTGGTCAGCACATGAATTGTGATCGGTAGGGCGTTTTCGGCTTCCTGTCTTGGGTCCAGAGCACAACAGATTTGGTTGAGGACGTTATGTGCCGAAAAACAAAAGCCAATAGCGTCCGTGCGGCGAGTCTTTGTGTGCACCGTTGTGAATTTTTCCTTATCCCTCCACGTTTCTCCCTTCCCACCTTACACATTACTCTTTTTCCCCTAATATTGTGGCACGTTTGCCAGTTTTTGTGATTCTTTACTTTATATATATATATATATATATATATATATATAT
>QNGE01003263.1:3326-20267 GCA_008508345.1 Paragonimus westermani | reverse complement strand
CAGTGTCAATCTTCTTACTGCTATGTTCAAATTTAGGAAGGGAACCAATGGTTTCAAATATCAATTTTCTTTTCAAGAAGACAGACGGTTTGGCGAACAGGCTTTGGTGATATCTTCATCAGGCGTTTGCATATCCGTAGATTACAATGTAGGTGCTGACATTTTTTTAACATTCGCACTCCAACGTTTCACAATCCATATGGGTCACGTAGTTGTTCGGTTGTTCTCTCATCTGTTGGTGGCTGATCATTATGTGGATGGATGTCGTATCACCAATGGTGATGCATTGGTTCCGGAACAAGGCAGGACAAACGCCTTCTACTAAACACAACGACGGATTACGTATTCTGATTGTGGCTGTTTCGGCTATGGCTAGATGACGCTGTTGAACCGAATTGCGTTGTTTCGTGGGTGCATGGTGGACGGCACGGAACGAACATATGGACTCGCTGTGACGGATTTTGCCAACAAGATGAGTGGTGGTGGGGTTACTTTTGACGTAGCTAATCCGTTTTTTCACCCAGACCGAGTTTCGTTCTTGAATTCGCTTTAATCTCTGATCATGATCCCAGTATACTTTGGTGTGCTGAAGCAAGAGGACGAACAAACAAGCTTTTCTATCTGGGCTGCGACATTGCCTCTCAGTCGAAGACAAGCAGCGGGCGAAGATGCGAAGCTAGATGGTAATTTGTCAGCAGGGAGAATTCGGCCTTCTTTCTTTTCCAGCTGCCTTTCGGACAACTCTATGGCCTGGTCATCTTTCAACAACAGATTTGTGAAGGTAAATTTCCTACCAACCATCAATGTGATCGTTTCCCCGTAATGACTACATAAGGCTTACTTTTTCCTGTAGCGCTTTTCTACGGGTGACAGGTTCACCAGATAATGAATCCTACTAGTAAGTTCTCCTAGCGTTACTGAGTAATCCCCACACTGTTTCTCCTTCGATAAAATGGTGCAGTGCTCCGAAAGCTCACAGCCTGACTCGTCCATCAGACCTCTGATATGCTCAATTGTTTGCCAGTTTTATCCATCTATTTCATCAACTTAACAACCTGACGGAGGCTACGAAAGCAAATGCATTGGCGTACTAGTTCTAAACTTTATGTTAGCCATTGAGGTATCATATGATACGGCGAATTTTCCGTGTGTCAACCTCAGGCGATCGTCTTGTCTTCGTGGTCTAGGTAGTATCTAGTAACGGGGAACACGGATGCCTGTTGGCCTGATTCGGTAGAACGCTGTTTACTGTTGAGTCCCCATTATATCAGACATTTGGAGCCGCTATCTGTTCGTTGTTTTACCATTCCGGTTTTCTCTGAGACAAGGGTGTTTTGTCTTTCTTTAGTCATGAACCCGTCTTCTTGAGCGTTGCTGTTCTGTTGGTCGCGAATGTGCTTCAGCCATACCATAGCGTCGGCGAGTTTGGATGTTTATTGGCCGTTTTACCACTTTGGAGTTATCTGTACAAGTGTAAGTTTGGTGCTTATACTATTGTGTTCGCTTTCTCTGATGATCAGTTTAAACTGGGGATTTGTGATTCCCTTTTCATTAAAGATCAGGGAGCTACAGGAGGAAATACGAAATTACGTGATCGCTGTTCATTTGAATGCCATGATCATTCCAGTATTGATTGTGAAACCTATGTAGGCGTTTGTTGTAGTGTATAATTCAGTCGTTTCAGTGTTGACTACCTGAATGATTGCTTGTTCCCCACATTTATTTTTAATTTGACCTCAGTGGTTGCTTTCATCTGTCGCTTTCATTTCACCGTTTCCAGAGGTTGTTAAAAATGTTGGTTCCATTCACGTCCGGTTCAAATGGTGTTTGTGATGCATACAATGCATGTAATAACCCTGAACATATTTTTTGTTACCGATTTGTCTACCGTACAAGTTGTTTGGTGACCCAGATTCGTAACTGTCATCAAACAAACGAAAAAATAAAATCATCTTTCATTGCTAAATGAATTAGATTTTTGAATCAATGACTCAGAATAAGATCTCCCGAGCAATTCCTTCATCCTGTTGCATTGCACGCCAGGCTTTTGAATCAGAGGCTGCAGGTGGGGGTGCCCCAAGCGGGTGCGACTCGGCCGAGATAGGTCTGCCACGTTTATTAGTATTCATAGTCACACTGTTATTGTAGCGAGAAGGCGTCCAATGAAGCACAATCTTTATTGTACAAATCGCCAGTCACATGCGACACGCGCTCTCTCGTTTATGAGTCATAATTCCAACCCACAACATCCCCGGTTTCCGTTCACACGTCGTGTGCACTTCTGACCGGTTTACGTGTGTGATCGGCGCCTTCTATCGGGGGGACTTCCGCTTGCCATTCCTCGTCTGTTTGTCCGATTTCCTTGCGCGATGGCTCGTCCGGCTGCTCGTGGTGTCCGCCATTTACCCAATGTTGGCCTTAACCGTATTCCAACATCGTGTCGAGATGTTCCTCTAAATGTTGGAAAAACCACGCTTCCGATCTGGCCATCTGTCGTATTTCGCCTGCCCTACCTCGCCTGTTGGTCCGATCCAGTCGATCGATGACTCATCCGGTCGCGCACGTTGTTCTTGATCCGATCGCAGCAGGCTTTTGAACGCACCTCCCCCCGCGTTGAGGTGTTCGGTCGAGCGTTCGAAAACTCGCACCTCCGACCTAACAATCCACCACATTATGACCAACGCTTCGTCAACAGTAAGCCAACTGCCGTTAGTTTTGGGCGAATTCGACTTGTTAGTTGGGCACAACTCAACAACCTGGGCTCTTCGGATTCCACTGCAGTGATGCGGCCGATGAGAACTGTGATCGCCTGCCCCACCCGTGTGCCGCTAACTGGTTGCCTATCAAAAACTCAATCCCAGCTAAGTGCAAGCGATGTCATGAAGTTGACTCACCCGCGAGTCGGTCATCACCATTGGCTCGATTACGTAGTCCAGTGACAGCACGACATTCGTGAAGTGCGCGGGGATGGATTTAGCGCAGATTAGAAGGAGACCAGGGCCAAACTATTTATTCACTTCCGCAAGGTAGCTTGTCATAAAACATCCGGGCAACAGCAGAAACTGGACTATAAATGATTGCATAACTGAAAGACGAGGATTACTTTCAACGTGCAGTTGCTGTTCATCTGAAGGACGCCGTCGCATCTACTACCCTGAAGGTGTACGGTAACACCCCAAGGAACAAATTTCGGCAACAGTTATCAAGACGATGGGTATCCGGCGCTAGAACCTCCCGGACTGGTTCGACGAGAACAATGCACCTATCTCCGTCCTGATACGACAGAAGAGTAAACCCTTTGTTGTCTCTACAATAGATCCAACTGATGATGAGAAAATAACCATATTTCGGAGCACTGCCACTCAGCTGGCCGGACGACTTCGCGGAGTCAAGGACGAATGGTGGGACAAACAAAGTTGCTGCAGGGCTAAGCAGACCGCCGATGACACGGCTCGTTAAAAGCGATTTCTGATCCATCCGTTCTGTCCGCCAAACCACTGATTGACGGGGACCCTGGTTTTCGTTCACCCAGCAAGAGGTCATGAAAGCCAGGCGCAGGCACTTTGGCAGCCTACTAAAATAATCGGCTACTATTGATTGGGAGACCGCGAACAGCTTGCCACAGCAAGATATCACAAGTTCACTTTCTTTCGCCGCACATTTGATAACTTACGGAGGGGTATCGTACAACCGCGAAATAGAAAGGCTGCAGGCGAAGATGGATTGTCACGGGAAATTCGGGAAAATGACTGTCCAGTTTTGGAACTTGCTTCGCTCCAGTTGATACAACTCATCTGAGAGCACGAAACAGTCGCTCAAGAGTTCATAGATATCCCGGTCGTGCCTTTAGTTAGTGGTAAGGGGAACAACCAAATCACCGACATTTATCGGGGTAGCAATCCATTGAGCTGTATTGGAAAGGTTCTGGCAAACGTCTCACTCAACTGACTTGGTGTGGAAGTTTTGAAGATCAATGCTCCTAAGGAGTAATGTGGATTTAGAACAAGTTGCAACATGGTGTTCGCTGCTCGACAGACTCAGGAGAAGTTCCGCGAATGCAACCAAACGCTGTATACCCTTTTTGTCGCTTTCACCGTTTGATTCCGTGAGCCTGGAGGCATTGCGGATGATACTTAGCAAGTTTGGGTATTCATACAATTCATTCAGTTTAAATAAGCGGTGGCATGTGGATACGATGACAAAGGTGCAATCGTGTAGATCGACCTCTGAGGATTCTCATACTGACGCTGGCGTGAAGCAGAGCCGTGTCTTATTCCCAATCCTATTTAATCTATATTAACATCAAGGTCAACAGTTACCCTTCAAAGCTCGGAGAACGGTGTTTAAGCTGAATACCGCGCGGACGGCCGCCTATTGAGTATTGAACGTTTCAGTGCCTCCCAGTCGGCTATGTAATTCGACTGTACATATGATGTTGTTTGCAAATAATGGTTCGTTATTTGTTCAGAATGAAGAGAGGCTGAGTGACTGGCCGGTGTTTTTGAGACAGCGACATCCAAATCTGGTTTATGCGTCAACACAAACAAGACATTTTGTTCCTTTCAAATTCTTCCGGGCAGAGAACCCACATCAATGAAGACATTGTGGGCAGCTGCACAGACTTCTAGTACTTGGGTAGAAACCTATCGACAGATCTGTCCGTGGACCACGAGTTGTGAGCTCTGATGCTGAGGGCTCACGCAGCCTTCGGACGTCTTGAGCAACGTGACTGGAAGAACCGAAGCTTGGGAATGAACACCAAACGGCTTGTCTACCGCGAAATTGTGCCAGTAAAACTTGAATATTATATCACTGGACCACTTCCATTTGCACTGCTTAAGATGCACCTTGGGTGTTCGGTGGTCGGACATGGTTGCGAACAGTGGGGTACTTAACCGAGCAGACATGGACGGGATTGAAGCCATGTTGATGCTCGGCCAGTTTCACTGACCGGGGTACGTCCGTAGGATGGGCGACGACCGGATTCCGAAACAGCTGCTCCAAGGGTAAGTGAAAGCAGGTAAGCAAAATCTTGATAACCAAAGGCGGAGATGCCAGGATGTTAGTCAGGTAAGTCTTTTGCGTTGTAATATTGATTCCAGATCTTGGGAGGAATTAGCCTTAAACCGGACGGTCTAGAGGAATACTATCCGGACAGGGATCCGAAGATACAATGAGCAACAGTTGAACAGCCATGAATTGAAGCGCGCGGTACGCAAGAAAACAAATAGGTGCTATAGGTCACGGTGACATGACTACATGGCGTTGCGATGAGTGTGGTCGCTCCGATCACTGTGATAGGCCACTCCGGAACGGATGTCACCAACCATGCAGAGGGTTGGTCAGCTGATGGTATCATTCATATACTTGGTATGCGGATTGCAATTACTGGGGGCAGAGAAAGGAAAAACAAGAATTAGTTTCTTACGAACTTCTTTTGATGCTCTAACGAAACCTTCCAGCCAGGTGGCGCGAAGGCGACCAGTGAAATGGAGCGAGGTAAACAAGGCTTTTTCCACGTATGCATTCGGGACAATCCGTTTGACCAATGACGTGACAAGGAGAGTCTCCAGACAAGCGCAGTGAAGGTGTATTGTGAGTCGTCAGAAGATCAAGAGTGCAATATCGCGGCAGAGTACTGAATAAGTATTTCAAAGAGACAACAAATTTAGACAGTTAGGGCCTCGGGCGTTCATTCAAGTGCTGCATGTTGACCTGCCTGGATAAGAAAAAAATCAATCTATGTGACGTTTCTTAGACAAACACTGGTTCGCGCCGTTCACCGTATCATTTGTGTGGTGTTTGGTGAACCATCGTGGTGATCATGATTTCCGTTGCGAGTGGTACGTGGATAAGAATCACTAAGTAAAGAAAGGCTTAATAAACATGGATTTTGGTGGGTAAAAGTGCACCTGAGAGCACAGCTCACTGCCGACATTTCGGGCGGAGATTGACTGGAGAAGTCGTTCGGTAATCTAAAGATGTTACACAGTGGAACGCTGGTTCGGTGAAGTAGATCTACTAGGCGAAGGAGAGCCCTGGCTGATTAGATGGTTTCGGTGCGTTCTTCGGGGATGGTGACCATTACAATGGCTTTCGAATAGGGTCAATCTATTCGCAATGCCTGAAGCGCCGCATAACTTCGACAGAGTCGGTGATCGTCATGTGACTCATTCACATCTTGAATGAAACCAATGGTCAACAAGATAAGTCGTACATCTCCTCCTAGATGGTCTGACGCCAACGCTCTTCAGTCTACAAAATGAAAAAACTGACTCACCATTCGCAATATAACCCCGGATGTCAACTTTCGGTTTCTGAATTTAATGGATGTTTAATATTCAAAACGAAAGGGCAGACAGCACGATCTCATTTGCAGACGACAGATAAGACGCATGTTTGATGATATTTCGAGAGGATGATGTGGGGTAATGTTCATTCTCATCCGATTACAAGCAAATAGGAGTCAAATCGAGGTCAACGGGAGGAATTCCGCACAGATCACGTTCCATGATCATATTCCTTTGTGTAACTGATGAATATGGAATGTGCAGGCAGGAGAATAAGCGTTCCAGAGCGAGATATTTACTATTGCATATGTGCACACAGCCATTTGACCCCGGTTTCTGTGACAGGCAGTCATGAGCAAGGATGCCGTCAGGCTACTTTTTAATTTCTGCCGGCTCGTCGATTTGGCTGTCACACCTTTTAATCCATCACACTTAAATCCAGTCACTTCATCACGAATTTGTTCGAGCACGGTCAGGCAGCTGATAACAATAGTACCCTTCCTATTGCACCGCATTTTCTTCAGTGAACAATTTTGTGGGAGATAGTGAAACTCGTACGGAAAACATAGTACCAAAAGGAACCACTCAATCCTACCTACCTCTATAACCGCCTTTTTCCAATATATCACTCTCAGCACAGCGATCACCACCATAACAGTTCCCAACATGTCCGCTATCGTATTTCAATTATACTCACAGCGTCGTCAATTTTGTAAAATCCGACAGTTGCAATCTTAATCCGGGTCATTTAAGAGCATGTAAACACGGAGTGGGTGTACAAGAGCGACACATACGTCGGACAACCCATCAAATCTACCATCAATTCGTTCTTAGCCTAGTCCAGGACTTGGCTGAGTCCTCGCAATGTCCTGTAACTCCAGAAGTTGCACAAGTCAAATAGTGTGTTCACATCACCTAACCTCGCTGGACGTGGAAAATAAAAGGATCGGACATGACAATAACCTCATATAACGGTCTGTTATCCACCGTTCAAATGGGTTGCATCAGCACAACGTAAGAACGCATCACAGTTTTCTCGAGTGACAATGAGGTCGGTTCCAACTGCATCACAGTAGCTCAAAAACAGCCGAACACAAGAAGATCGGTAAAGCAGAAGTACTGAATGCCTTCAGGGAGGAAGCGGAATGTCAGGGGAATGTGGGCGGTCAAAGCGAAAAGATTTCACATCCACTGTGATGTGTGTATGCTGGCTTGAATTATCGGGCATATCAATGGCTCCGGAAAGAATGTGTTAGGGAACCCCAGTTTTTCCGTCTCAAACCGTCCTATTCATTAAGAAAACGATTCTGCCCAATCAGAATGAACAGAGATTCCCCGAACAATCTAGGGGTAACTTTCGCTGTTTTTTTTACCTGGTCGACCTTTATTGCGCTATGCTCATTGGTGGCCTAAAGACTTTAACTAGATTTCGTAGCTGTCCTTCGGTCTTTTGATTCGGGAACGATTCTAGGTCGCTATGCACCCTATAAATACCTGGTAACTTCCGCCTTGTTGCGCACGTTGTTGGAGCGGAACGATGTTGTTTCTTGCATCCATGGTTTTGTTTTCCTTGGGAGCAATTTACGGAGACAGTCGCGATATTATCGGGACCAATATTTTCCGTGTTAATTAATACGAGCAGGAAAACTCGATTTACGTCACGCACGTTGCTATTCCATGGACGAACCAGTGTGTACTTCTGAGTGTTTACAACAGAATACAAACTATGATAAAATTCGGGCTATGATTAAACATCTCATAACTGCATGTCATAAATGGACCTTTAAAACCCACTACAATATTACCGGTCCTCGCTCCTCCGCAGTAGAAGCAGCTTAAGTGTGGAGCAAGTCGACCGAGCTTTTGGGTACACACGGTGAGAAATGCAGAGGATAGTAAATTTGGTAAAACTGGATTGTTTATTTTACGTACTCCCAGGCTGAAGTTCTATGCCGAAAAGAGATTAATGTAGTGGTTCTGATTACCCGGAAGATAGCTGAACGGTGTTGCATGCTTATGATATGAAAGGTGAGGAAACGACATGCACAGTAAACTGGGAAAAATTAGAGTGCTAGTCGTTCTGGAAAGGAGATTCTCTTCAGTTTCGCAGTTAATCGCCTATCCAATTGGAAATTATGAAGGATTAGGAGGTTGGCCAACGCCACTCAACAAGAGAACGATCACAAACAAAAACGAATATTTAAATGAGACCCAACTGTGGAAAGTCACGGCTTCGGCTGGATTCGAACCAGCGACAGACACAGCATGCCTCAACGCGGCAAGCGCTCTACCAACTGAGCTCTACCAACGCGCTTGCCGCGTTGAGGCATGCTGTGTCTGTCGCTGGTTCGAATCCAGCCGAAGCCCTGACTTTTCACAGTTGGGTCTCATCTAAATTCATAAATCTGCCATACTACTCATTAGTAAAAACGAATATGTTACTGCTAGACAACTGCACAGCGCACCAATACGTGTGGCATAAAACCGAACATATCCGTCCTACGCAGCGATTACTCAAAACTTAGAACTGAGGAATAAGAACCATCTACATCAAACTTCTAAAATTAGGAATTCAGCACAGGCGATGAATAAGATATATGAGGAGAAGAGAAGCGTCTGCTGATATCTGCACTAATTATTTTCAACAAATTAACCTGATGTAACCGTCTAGGTAGTTCTAGATTGAGACCTCGTGAATTCTTTAACAATTCAGCTTTTTTAAAGAGTGGAGTTTCAGTTTTAACAAAATGTGATTTAGAGGAGAGGTCAGCTGATTGAGTTCAGCGTAAGAGATGAAGAAGCGCAATAGCCAGGAAAAAGATTGGATGATTGGGAAAACCTGAGAACGACAAGGTACCATTCCTGTTGTTAAGTGAAAACTAGTTAATGATCGTGTGACATTTGGTAGGTCTGTTTGTGCATTTCCCATCACTCAGACATTCACATCCCAAACAATGAAAAGCAAACAGATGAAACCAACGAGGAAAAGGAAGCTGCGACAGACGAAAATATTTCGGAATAGCTCAAATAAGAAGAGGGTTGAAACCCTTCAAAATGAGATATGGACCTGCCTTCGAAAGCTAGCGATCTCTAGTGTAGTTTGGCCATGTACTCAGCCGAGACGAAGGGGAAACAACAAGCAGGTGATGGTAATTTCAAGTGAACGAAACACAGCGACAACAGAGTACACTAGGGCATATCAGTTTTTGATACTATTTACTGTGTCAGAAATCATTACACATCTCCTCCCAAGGGTAGATGGTTTTCGTTTTCCACGGGTAACTATTTTAAGGAAGAGCACTGTAGTCTAGAAGACAGCTCCACCGAGCATCCGAGAGAATCATTTAGACTGGTAATGCGATGTGTAACGTAGCCGAATGCGCTTTAAAAGCTCACTTGTTTACGGTAGACTACCAAAGTGTTTGGAAGAATCTTGATAACATGAATAAATGAATGCCACTGAACATTTGACGACATTTGATGCAAACAACAAATTACGTGGCTGGTTTAAGTCTAATCTCAGTCCAAACCCTATGGTTGACAGACTATAGGAAGTGACCGATTTAATTGGTTTAAATAGATAGCACCAGATAGAAAATGTATTTACTAACCGACGAGCCAAGACAGTTCACTTAACTGTTCTCCATCTATCTTAGAAGGAGGAGTATTTTGTGCATCATTTTGATTATCCACACGTGAAGACTCGGGTAGGAGTTCCTTGTCCATTGAGATCTTGCTAGCGGCAGACAATGAATGCGGTTCATCGCTGGGAATAACTGCAAGATTCTTAGGAGAATAAGAAAGAGGAGATGATCTTTAAGTGCGCAAAATTTAGTTTTCAACTCCATCAACCGCATCAATGAATGCCCAACCATTTCATCACATCAAGAAGAGCAACAAGTTCCAGTGTGTAATGCTCACTGACCTGCTGGGAAGTTGAGAGCGGGATGATGATCATGTGAGTACTTAAGAGAATGAGCGCCCACAAGAAGCACTAAAGACTTCGGCATATGCACCACTAGAACATTTAAAAAACGTACGAAGTACAATGAACATGCTCAAACTGATAAAAATTTTAAAATCTGCGCATACGGTTACATTGTGTCATTCCCCTTCCAAATCAATTCCTATAACGGCAGTGAAACATCAACAGACCTGCCATACCACTCCAATTCTAGCGTTTTGGAAAAAGCGTAATACTAATTAGTGTGGTAGAATCACTATTACTATATATCTATTAGTTTAAATTTTGGCCTCGTAGCTCAGCCGATAGAGTGCTTGCCGCGTTCAGGCATGTCGGTTGGAATCCAGCCGAAGCCCTGATTTTTCAAAATCGAGTATCATCTAAACAATGCGTAAGAGACCAAAACGGTAAAAGACATTAATTAGCCAAGAGTCTCGCTTCAGCCAGTCCAACTGTACCAAAACACTCTAATCAACACCCTTTCTCACAACTGAAGTCAAACCTGAAGCTTTCAACCGGGTTTCTTAAGGTACTTTATTAGTACGGAAAGCTGTCTTGATTGAAGGCAACCATAACCTGTTAGACTAACTTCCTAGTCTTTGGCGTCATCTAGTATTTCTTCGCACATTTTCACAAAACCACAGAGCAGGTTGAAGCTAACATCGTACGGCGACGTTCAGACATTCACCTCTTCAGGTGGCCTGTATGTTAGGCCCATGGCAGGCATCTTTTGTCGCCTAGACACATCTTTGGACGCAATCCAACGTTACAATGTCAACAAACGCCAGTCTCGTCCATTTGGCATACGTCAACGTGTCCACGGTTCGCAATCTTCAAGGATTCGTTGACATAAATTTGGGGCTAGGATAATTGAACCGGATAACTGAACACTGTTTGTCTCTAAACTTCATTCAGTCAGCAAGCATCAAACAAGCGAACGTTACTTATGGGCCACTTCTGCTTATCCTAACACACTTCTTTGCAGATACAGTAGAGAAATAATTTGACTAAAACAGTCACCCACTTTACTATAAATCGGTTGGCATATACTGCAGTACCTACTCGTGACTTGAATGCTGAAGTTCGTAGTCAATGAATGGAAGATAATGAGTCCGGTGTGCGTTTTCATTTTGGTTGAGATATCCCGATAACTGATGTCCATCTAAGATGTCCCAAAAGAGCTCTCTGGGTTTTAACAACAAACAGGGTTGCACGGCTAATATGCTCACAGGTAGGCTCACAGACACAGCGATTGTTTGGCTCTTACGAGGTGAGATGGCAGATCCTCCGGGCGCAGAAAGTAAGCAATGCTAGCACGCCTGTGTCCTTATGGGTCGCAAAGTACCTTTAGTGGGCGATTTAATTCCAGTTCTTTTCCTGGACGGCAGCAAAACACTTATTCAACAACTCGTTGATCTTGTTGGTAAAACTGAATTTAAAGAAATGATCTGCTGTACACGTAGTTTTTCTCTTTTACGATTTGGGCTAGAAGCACCCAGGAGTAAGTTGAAGTCCCACTGCATCGAAGGTGGTAGGTATCTGTATCATTCACAGAAATGCGGGTCATTTTCCTCCATGACGGTGGTCATCAAAAAGATTACTTCTCAAAAACATTGCAGTTTCGACAAAGTTACCGGAAACAAGTGTTAGCGCTATCATTAGACACTTATGGAAAGGTTGCAGTGTAACCAGGTTTGCTTCTTGGTCTTGACTGAAGAAAAACATGCTCGGTAAGTGTGTTAAACACATTCCAGCTTTAAGCAGACAGACACAGGAATGTAGGAATTTTTCGAAACAAGTTTCGACCGTCAGTGTTGTTGAACAGATTCGCTAGCCCACTTCACTCTACCTTTGCAACTTTACGATTACACGCATTGTGGGGGCGCCAAAGGAAAAAGAAAATTTCAGGTACGATTGTAATTGTTAAGAAGGCTAACGGCTTCATCCGATTGTGCG
Source organism: Paragonimus westermani (assembly GCA_008508345.1). Lineage (NCBI taxonomy): Eukaryota > Metazoa > Platyhelminthes > Trematoda > Plagiorchiida > Troglotrematidae > Paragonimus > Paragonimus westermani. The sequence continues at coordinate 8,057 of QNGE01003263.1, read as the reverse complement.
TAGATTTTTTTATAGGATTAAACGCTGCGCTTGAGGACCATCAGTATCCTCTTCCAGTCCCTGAAGACTTGTTCGCAAAACTCAACGGTGGCAGATATTTCACCAAACCCGACCTAGCCGAAGCCTACCTGCAAGTTGAAGTTGACGAGAATTCCAGAGAACTACTGACCATCAGCACTCATCGGGGATTATCCCAATATCGCCGTCTACCTTTTGAAGTGAAATCCGACATCAGTGTCATGGGCACTGGTCCCGATGATATGTACAAAAAACTTGATCGTGTCCTCAGCCAAATTCGAGAGTTTGGAATTCATCTTCGTGTTGAAAAATGCAATATGTTTATGCAGCCGATCAAGTATTTGGGATTTATAATCGATCAGCATGGCCGCTGCCCTGATCCAGCCAATATCAATGCAATCAATCGAATGCCTCATCGATGTCTCAACTTTGCGGTCATTCCTAGGATTGATGAGTCACTACAGTGCCTTCCTACCTGCAATGTACCATGTCCAAGGGTCGCTAAACCAGCTTTTGAGAAAGGATGCAGTGTGGAACTGGTCTGCTGAATGTCAAAATGCTTTTGATCGTGTTGAGGCTATACTTGATTCGGATCTGCTCCTTACCCACTTTGACCCTACCTTGGAGATTGTGGTAGCATCGGATGCCTCAAACTACGGTATTGGCGCAGTCATATCCCACCGATTCCCGGATAGTTCTGAAAAGGAAATAGCTCACGCATCCAGAACGCTAACGGGAGCAGGGAATTACGAACAAATCGACAGGAAGCACTGGCAGTTGTATTTGCAATAAAGAAATTTCACAAAATGTTGTATGAACGTCCCTTCACTTTGTTCACTGATCACAAACCGCTGCTTGCAGTTTTCGGATCAAAGAAAGGCGTTCCAGTGTATACGGCAAACCGACTCCAACGTTGGTAAATTATGCTCCTTGGCTACGATTTTACCATCAAATACCAATCAACAACCAGTATCAGACAAGCGGACGCTTTATCACGACTGATTGCTTCGCGTACCACGGAAAACGAGGACATCGTGGTTGCGGCTGTTTCGGAACAACAGTTTAATAGAGAACACGGAGCTCAGTTCCGTTTCTTCGAAGTTGGTCAACCGGTACTGGCCAGAGACTACCGGGGGGAAAATGTTGCATGGATACCAGGGAGAATTCGAAGACGCCGAGGCACAGTACTATATGAAGATCAAGTTGGCCCACACACATGAGTACGACATGCTAACTAGATGAGATCGTCTGGAGGACAAACGGCTCATTCGGAGAGTCGAGGCCTGTTGCTGGAAGAGCTACTGGACAACGCCGAAAGTCAAGAGACACGCCAGAGACGCAGAACTTTGAGGTTCAAGGGAAGTCACCAGACGCTGGCAGCACCTCGACGATCAAGCCACACAAGGACCATTGTGATACCACTCCAAGTGAATTCTTAATCACGTACGTACGACCAACGAGCTCAAAGAGGTGTTAGGAGGCTCATCTCCTAACGAGACAGCCAGGACGCATCACGCCACATCAATCGACCGGCCCAGCTCGGATGCTATGGTCGTGGGTAGTGGTATGGTCCTACTCAGCAAATCAGATTGCAGGTGTGCGGTCGAACGCCTGTGCGCTGTCTGGTCAGTGTATTTTCTCGCGACTGCCTTCTGATACCCCCCGTAACTTGATTTGTTCTGACTCCCTGACTGCCATATATGAGTGTCTCAATTGATTCGCTTCGTCTTTCGGCCATCTGTGGCAAACGTTCGTCCTATAAATCCAGAGCTTCTGTGGTCTAAGTTTTGTCACGTTCGTCCAATAAACAGTTCAGCCGCGTCTCTTCCGATTTCTCATTTTTTGGGGTCAAGCGACCGAGCGATCCAATAAAAACAAACCGTCGATTTAGTCATTCGATTTGCTAGACCAAGCATCCGAAACTATGGCCAGAAACGTAGACACACGTTAAACTAACCGGAAGTACAAGTAGGAAGAATGTATTTACTTTTTTTAGTCCATTCTAAGTTATATTGGGTACATTAGAAGACAAAGGTGATTTTGGCGAACAGTCTGTTTTCGGTTATTCATCATCGGGCCAATTACATAACATTTTATACCATCATGGTTGTCAAGCGAGAAGAAATCAAGAGCAATTAGTCACATAACTACATCAAACGGTTGTGAATTGGACGGCAATTAAGTAACAAAATTGACCTCCGGAGTTGTCAAGTGGGTAATGGGGGGCCATGGTAACCGTAGGGTCTGAACAAATTTCTTCTGAGCGCACAACTGTGGATTGCGCAACCGGATTCCACACCATGTGCCAACTAAATCTTTTAATAGTTCGTAACCATGCGTAGTCTATCAGAGCGGCTGTAAGTCCGATGAATCGAACGGAACGGAAGGTTTACCCCCATCAAACGCAGCTAAAAAATTACGGAACAGCAGTGTTGCGCTACAAATGACCAGCAGAATCGATAAACAGTTTTACTTCTCTGATGTTCATTTCTTCAGAGTTCTCTAGATAATATGCATAAAATAAAACTCTTTATGACACCACCTTAATTAACCAAAAGCCCAATCCACAAAGGATTTTCCTCATGACTCCGTCAAAAAAGCACACAACGTAGGCCTAGAGAACGGATACAAACTACACCGTTTCTCAAAGAACGCGTCAGCAGAAAAGGCCGGAAAAGCACCAAACCAATGCAGTGAATATTGCCCTGAGGATGATGTACGGAAACATGGTTACACAAGCGGAGAGGGACGTCATAATTTCGAGTCTGTTTTCGGCAACTCCATCGAAGACTCTGGCCGATACGATGCTATTGGAGTATGCTGTCTAAATTGAGACTCCTCTGGTCGGTTAGCGCAGGATTTCATGGACCTAAAGTAAAACAATGTCAACGGATGCAGTGAAAGCCGTAAGGAAGCTGTCCCGCTGATGACGCCTTACTCTTCACTTGCAGCTCGGTTGTTTGTTTGCAAGGTGTAGGCACCTTGATGCTGAATGTTTGAATCTGGACGTAGTCATTTCGAGTAGTTAGGTCCCTTCCCGTCCCATTCTTTTTCCTTCTTTCTCTTCCTATATAGGGTTGGCTTTTTCTTCATGGTTGTGTGGCAGTTAAGCATTGGTGTGAACTACTGGTGTATTGCTGTCTATGATGATGATGATGAAAATATGGAAAATAAGACATTTGAGGGAGAAATGTTACAGAACTAACTGAAGCATTGAAGTTGCCTGTTTGGAAGGGACTTAAAAAGTAATAAAATGGAAAACCCCACTGGTACTAGTCTACTTTCGATAGAAAACGTTCACCAGTCTTTCCGGATAGAGAAGACGCGATAAACCACGGTTATCGGAGTTCGAACCAGTCATCTCAGACCAACTGAATATGTTTCGTAGTACCCGGGCGATCAGACTCAGTCAATAGAAAAAAACTCCAGATAACCCAATGTTGACAGGGTACTCATTAGAGCAATCACGGATTCCTATAAACAGCCCCGCTGAACGCATTTAGAGAAAATTTGGTAGATCAGTATGACGAGTACCTCACCAACAATATATTTGGATCATTAAATAAACTGATCCATTTACACTGGTAATAATAGGTTGTTTACTTGAGACTAAGGTTCACGCAGTACAAGGAGAAGGATAAATTCACTGGCCTAAGGTGCTTCCAGAAATAGCTGTGTGATGACCTGCATCCAGCTTTTTTCCACTTCGGTGAAAGTGGGCATTTTGACCAACAATGTACTCACTTTCAAACGCCAAATAAGGGGTAGCAAAAAAATGCAACTTACATTAAGATGGTGATTCGAATACGGGCTGTCATGAGTACCAACCCCTGATGGAAGACCCAAAAGTTCAGCTAAACGACTGCGTAATGAGCACAAAGGTTCATTCAGCTGGGTCTCGGGAGGGAGACAATCTGAACAGCAAAAAAGAGAATGGTGTCTAACATTAGCTATAATACACAATGATACACATACGACAGTATAATTGAATAATGGACGCATCGGCAGCCTGCAGTCCGCTCTCAGAATATGTGAGCTGTCGGATCAGAATGATGAGAGAAATTGTGGAGAAGCCCAGTGGAACAGAATGGAAGGAAACAAAGAACATTGGAATATGAAAATTCGCCCGAAGTGAATGTGCCATCCAATATGATCAACACAGAAATCGGCGACACGAAACGACAACTGGAAGTCAGGCGATTTAGGTCAAACAACAAATTCGTAATAGGGTGTGGCATCCCTAGACATTTTGTTACATGGTAAACTATTAGTGGGTACCGACTGCTGATATGCTTCCGTCAATGATGAGGATGACTCGTTAAAGCAACTTTCTGGTGGCATGTAGAGTGAATCGCGTAACAGACGTGACCTTGAAACCCAAACTGCGCGATCAATCTGCAATCCTAGACGAAAACTAGACCGGGTGGGACGAAGCGTCTAGTTCCTCTGAGCAAGGACGGTTACTGAACAGGACAGTTACTGTGTCTTCTCTCGAGACGATCGGGCAACCTGACCATTGCTCACAAGCGAGAGTGGTTCAGCGTTCAGATTTGGTAATTCGGTCGTGCCTAATGTGAGGTCAATGGCGCAGTGGTTAACACGGTTGCCTCATGATTGTAATGGCCGGAGTTCACATCCCGGACGTGGCAAGGATATGCACTATTGATGAGCTCTAATGAGAGCGAAACTCGAGTCTAGTGCTTCTTTTCGAAA
>QNGE01003262.1:40533-88984 GCA_008508345.1 Paragonimus westermani | reverse complement strand
CTGCCTTCGTTAGAGGTGAGGGGTTGTGTATACTCGAGATATACCTAGTGGAACTCTATGTGGTGTTTTGTTAATACCATTTTGCTCTAGATTCAGTTCGTCCTCTTAAAAAACAAGGAAGTCATCAGCGGCGCTGCTTCTGACAGTGTTTTAGATCAAAGACCCCTTCTACTCGTACAGACAATGCATACAAACACAGTCCCCCGTTATTCAACAAACGATTTATCCGTCAGTTAGCTCGTATCAAATAAGCTGATTGTGTGGACAACACGAAAGCCTGTCAGCGCTTATTCAGGTAATGCGCAAGTTGGCGGTCATTGAGCAGAGTATTAGAAATGCACAGTCTTTGCCATTCGTATCTCACATTCAGCATGGTGATGGAGCCTCTGCCGCAATGCACATTTTCCACTCTGATTGCTGATGGCTGGAAGGAACCGTAAGATTACCGAGGAATGACGTGGCAACGAGTTATGATTACCTTGTTTGCCGCGCTGACCAAAGTTGGTGGGTGCCAACTATCTGGTCAGGAAGTTTGTCACCATCCATACCACTGGCTGAGAACGGTTTTGGACATAGCAGTATGTCACAGTGCGAATTTGGTTAATTTTTCCCTTTATTGTTTTATATGATGTTCCGTTGTTTTGCTTACTTGTTTCTTTCTCTCGTATTTCTTCATTGCTGTGCTACCCCATTAACTATTGTCTGGTTCTACGGCAGCTCAAGCCATGTTGCCCACAGGTACGGTTCCAAGCTGAAAATGATTGTGCCTGTTGACCTTCAACATTTGCTACTAAAGCTACAAATACTCAGCTGCTTCTATAGTATGTCACAAACTTCACAAACCAGCGACACACACGTTGTGTTCCTTTTCATTGGCGTGCTCACCACTATCTACGTGCGTCACCGATTTGTGTACCGTGCATAAGGTTGATCAGTCTAGCAACTGATATCCGTTCCATGTTTGTCTAAGAACCACGCGGAGTCTTTTCCAGGGTGTCGCGCACACACAAATACACACAGGCACATACGCATTCTATGTTCGCAATACAAATTGTTTACGTTTACAAACTGTTTACAACTGCGTCCGTCATTTGGGGTGCAGTCATCGAGTGTCGGTCTGGCCTGTTGCCCGATTGGGTCACGACCCTTCACACATAGCTATAACTAGGCTTCCTTGGATGACGGTGTTTGATCAGCAGGCAGTTGTTAAGACTAGTTAAATGCATTCAAACATTGTCATCAATGTGACGATGAGGTTGTACTCACTGAATGGTGTGCTAATAGAGCGACAACAAATAGTTGAGACTAATGTCCTTAGACATTTTGTTGTCGAGTCGGGGACCTCACGATCATAGACGACTGCATCATGAAACACCTGGATACAGTATGATGTTGCGGACAGCAGATCTTGAGTAGCATCTTGTCGGCACATCATTCCGATCACAATTCCGTGGTTGTTTTTCATGCAACTTATTTCTTACCATTCTTTATACATAATGCTATCGATATGATGCCTAGCGATACGGCCGTACTGACTCGCTTAATTATACGTTTCCCGCCCGAACTAAATAAAACCGTAGAAGAGTAAAAGAGTGGGGCTAACCAGGGCAATCGGAAATCTCAAACGAAATCTGAAGGCTATTGAGCGCGTTTCCAGGTATCGACATGAAGGATAGTAAGTGTTCGCAGATCGTGTGAGATACTTGCTAGTTTGTCAATAGAACAGTTAAGGATGGTAAACCTTACGTACCCACGAGCAACAAATAGAAAGCTTACACAATGACAAGCGAATCCATTGACGGGGCAAGCTATCTTGACAAAAACGCATTTCGTGTAAACCCACGGCAACGCAGATCCCATCCGCATGATCCTTGTACAGCCCGCAGCAAACATCGTCAACTCTACCGCTTAGTGAACCACGCAGTTTGGATTGGTGACCTGGATTTACATAACATTTACGCAGCAAAATGTTGTGTGACACTGTCTCGTATTAAACAATGTGGTATACGTACAAATCAACATCCGAAGTTTGGTATAGAGACTTTAGCAATACACATGTACTGATTAGCAGAGTTGGAAAATATGCAGTGACGTACATTAGAATTAGAAGGCCGAACTCCTGATACGATGGAAAAATTCGGATTTTATACGGAGGACTCATTGAGAACTCAGAGAACAGTCGAAATTGAAATAATGAGACTGAAATTGAATAGAATGATTGAAAGGGACCATCAAAGCTTGTCCTCTCCCACCTTGCTCTATTGTTTTCGTTTGTTTGTTTTAATTGTTGTCGATGTGTTGGCTGATGATCGGAATGTGACCATGCCTATCTGTTATAATTTTCTTAATTTGTTCCTCGGCTGTCTTTGTTGACGATATTTTTCTGTTCCACACACTGCATAATGCCGCAATTTCATGGTAAGGATATGAGTTTCAAAGTTCCAGGAAGTCTAGTATAACTGAGGAATGCTCGTTTGGTTTGTGAACTGTGAAAGTGCCTCGCATAAATTCGGTTCTAGTGTATGGGAAACAGTTAGAGTGACGTTTACTTTTCAGCGCAAAGCTGCCTGATCATTGTTGTGGCCTAAATATTGAGTTATCGATGGGATGATCGTTTGACCAAGAGATCAGTTCATCTACGTCGGGTTCATAAGACTTCTGGTCTTATATTATTGCATCTGTCACCAAAAGGGTGCTCTGATCATTGCAGTTTGTAAGGGACAAGTACGTTGAAAACTGCTTGGGTCAAAATTTGATAGGTCACAGTAGAAACAACATAGTAAACAAAGTTCGAAAGGTTGTAGATTCGAGAACTGTTTAAAACTGTTACTATTTTGTCTGACGTTTTCACCGGTGCAGGGACGTCAGATAAGCGAGAGCTTGATAACCTCAGCTCATAACAGTAAATGGGCTACCTTTGAAAGCATAAGTGAGAACTACTATATCTCCGGTGTGGTCAGCTATCTGATGAATAAACGAGACTGAAAATGCAAATCCGAGGTTTAATCCAGTCACCATCTTTTATCCTTGTTTTGTTTGACTTTTTGACGATAAAAAATGCCTTCGTCACTTTGACGCGCGCCTTGACAAAAACCGTCACTTTTTAACGACAATGGACTCATGGAAAGCCGTTACTTTTGTGCGTTTATGTAAATTGGGCTTACAATTCCAGGTATCCGAAGTCGACCGTATCAGCAATTGTTCAGTGTACGTGCCTGAAAATTGATTGTGCTTGTTCTGTGTGGGTTACATCTCTCCTCTCCATTACCTCAGAGTTTTACTTCAGGTTACTATCAGGTGGTTACGTAAAACCAGCAACTTTTATACAAACTACCCATAGCAACATCAATTGAACGGGCCAACCAGATAGTTTCGTCTTTTCGCGCGCTCTCCAAAAATGTAAGTACCATCAGAATCCCCAGTTAGAATCACGTTTGGAATCCCGCAGAATGACCCGTGGAACGATGTTGGTTATCAGAACGATAAGTAATCCTCCGGGAATATCCAGCGGATCTAGAAATCCACTGGTAGCGTGACCACAAAGGACGCTGAATCTGGGCAGAATGCTAGTAGGATTTTCACGTTGTGATATAGATNATGTAACTGCGGGGAAAGTTACGTAGGCAGAATCGAGAGATGCTTGAGCCCCAGAATGAAGGAACATTTACCTAAATGGATGCAGAGGTCCGTGTCGCCGAACAATGGCAATGTTACTGAAACGCGTAAGCAGCCAGTCGCTAGACACATCCTGATCACCAGTCACGCTATCGATCCATCTTGTGCATTCAGAATCCTGTTACGTCATTCTAACCCGAGATTCTTACGGTTTGCTGAACCAGTTGCAATCAATCGACTCAAACCAGTTCTCTGCGTTCAGAAACAACTGTTCATGAACTTGAACCTTCCCTGGACTTGATGACTTATCCTAACCCGCTTGTTGATTATTCACTCCTCTATTCGTTTGTTATGAAAAATCCCGCCTATGTTACTGTAAATTTGGTGCTGATGAGTCAATACGAAACGCATGCATTTGCCAGTTTTCATGTTCTAATTGCTTTGTTCAAAATATGTTGTTGCTTCATCTAACTTACCTTGCCCACGATAGTCCGGGAACAAAAGTTCCAGGTGGTTAAACTCGTAGAGAAAAGACAAGAAGCACTAAAGGAAATACGCAAAAAGGGATAGCTAGCAATCTGACGAGAGCACAAAGAATAACCATGTAATAGAGCTTCACATCATGTACGTGTCATTATAACAGATCGGTTCAGGTAAAACTGTTGAATTTGGCCCAACTGAAACCTGAGCTCGAGTGAGAAAGGAATTGTACAGTTTAATGAGGCTTCACTATTTGCTGTTAAGAAAGAAACAGTATTCTTCAAACTACATTGACTGCAGTCGTTTTTTCAACACAATGTTGCTAGTTAACATTGTACCTTAGAATAAGTAACAAACTATTTATTTGCAAAATTCGAGCAGGAGAAAACTACTAAATAGAAAAAAGACATCTGCAGAGGGGTATGTAAATCAGGAGGGTGAACCCACAGAAAGACTACCGCAACAAAGGAGGAACAACAAATGGCCCCAACGGAGGAGTATATACAAAACAGTTTGAACTTCTGTGATGTGAAAATCTCAATTATGGCCATCTTCGGTCGATAGGTCTAACTGACATCGAAAGCTTCTGGGGTGAGGCGTAATAACTAGTAGTTCATACACTTTTGACATGGATTACAAGGAGACACTAACAAACACGCAAATGTGTGACTCAAAGCGCGTAGGCAGTCAGTTGGTACACCAATGAGACGATTAAAAAGGGTAATTAGGCTAAGTGATCTGTAAACCGCCCACACTACATATTATATCGGTAGTCTAGCATGTCGTAATGGAGAGACTCGAGCATATGCAGGTGACAAAATCATGACCATAAATCGACCAAACGTGTCCTTATTTCTACAAGGCTAAACACACCTGGTGGTTTCATTAGCACGTGCGAGGGCAGTGGCAGCATTAGCAATGGAAAAAACAGTGCAGGAAACACCCATCGATCTAGTAAGCACACAACCATACACACCGCAAACGAGCGGGAGCACAATCAGACAGGCATGTTAACTAAATGACCACGGAATGTAAACTATTCCAGTTGCTTTGATTGAGGTCCCAACGTAAAAATAACAACCGAGAATGGATGGACCGTAAGACGTGCCAGTGTGCACGTGCTGACAGTCACCGTCAGCAACGGCCCTAGACACAAACAGATATGAAGACAGATGGACGATAAACAACTGTTGCAGTCACAACATCCGAGCTCAACTTGGTTTGTGGATCAAAGGAAAAGAAAATACAGTTTGGACCGAGAGCAGAGTATCAGATACAGACGGTAGTGTCTGTCTGAATAGCCAGATACGTAGGTGAACAAAGGAATGTGAAGGTTAACAATACAATACTGGATAATGTGCGTTAAACAACGCATACATTTTCGTTTTGGACACCATGACAACAGCCAGCTAGCAACCTGATAAAGAAAAAGCTTAATGTGACATGAAACTTTTGAAAATATGAATAGTTGGAACCCATCATTTAATAGCAGGATAATTGTAAAGTATAGCTAACAAACCGATTAAAACAAAACAGAGAATAGTATCCAAAAACAGTAGCAACTCAAAATAATTTAATCGTAGTGACGACCAACTATCAATGAAACAGCCACCACAAATGATTCCGTTTAGATTTAAGTAGTCCGACAATAGCCAACTCACATGTAACGTTATATGGTAGCAGGGTAACAGCCGGAAACATAGCCTGAGTTTAGCTGTAGGCAAGAAGTGTGCTTATTGACAAGATAATAGATTCCGCGGTACTGGTACAGATTTGGAGTATATGAAGCTGGAGTGACAAAGGATGATAACCCTCAAAACAGCTCACTATTGACAATGAAAAAGAGAACAACTAGTTCCACTTCAACTAAGAGATGCAAAAAGAACAGGATCACCGAATGTGATACTTGCCTCAACAAATAAAGTGAGAGAAAGTTGCTCAAAGATAACCCCTCATATAACCGAGTGATCAATATGAAATGCAGAACAAGATAATCGGAATTTTATGTCGTAGGTCAACGTATCATATAACATATAAGGTTAGAACAAGGATAAGTAGAGGAGTCCGATCAAAGTAACGCTCACATGACAAACACGTATCACAAATACATAACTCTTTGCAACCGGATAAAAGATATAGGAGGGCAAACGAATAAGAGGAAACTGTGCACATACAAATGACATACTGTATGTAAGAACCGAAGCGAAAAGTATACATAGTGTAGATAACACAAAGATTTGCTCACAGGACCATACCACAGCGATGCCGACTTGAAGATCGGACAGAGTCACACGATAGCAACCGGGACACAAAACCACGGTACATAAAACGGGATAGTCCAGTGTTAACGAAATAAAGCTAGTTCAGCAGGACGTGAGTACATCATGAAGTAAAGATGTTGAGTTCAACACAATGGGGAGTAACTTTTTCGTTTTCGCATCAACATGGTGTCTGTTACTATGCGATGTGATTGGAACTTGTCCAATACTGGATAGCAGAGTAAACAAAGTGACCGCAGCACGAACTGATGGACGGACGTAACAAGCCAGTGAACCCCCCACTTGCATGATATCGTACATTTGCCCACTAAGCACACCATCCGATACGATGAAATATTTCCCTAAATCTTATCACGATCACATCTACATCCACTCAAAGTCCCAGTTATCAGTCACCGCAAACTTGCCTCCACCTCAGGTCGAAGGATCGATGACAACAAGAAGTAGTTGGTTAGATTGAAGATGGAAAGACCAACCTGGTGTTGTAAATAAATAAATAACGAACGGGAATTCCTATAACAATCCAGAAACAGCCACCACCATTTCTTACCTGCCCGACATTCTTTTCTCTCCGCCCACTAGTATTCTAGTGACACTACCATTTTTAGCAACTGACCTTTCTTCTAGATCGGGAGAAGTTGTGTCACCACGCACTACAAATATGCCCTATATTTTTCTCTCAGTTACCCGCGTTTCGAGAGGAACAAATCGACCTATGTGCACGCCTTGTCATCTGGCTTGCGAACAACTATCGGCTTCGGGCGCGTTCTTTTCCGGGATCAGTGATTTCGACTTGTTAACCACCAGGCAGGAACCCCGAGTTCTGCCAAGCGATCTTATATTTAGTAAATCCAGTGTATTTGTCCGGTCGTTTACAGCATCCAAACCCTGTGACCCGCTTGATTCTCGTTTGAAAGTGTACGCTGAATCAACCTCATACAGTCTGAGGACAGCAACAAGACACATTGCGAGATAAAAGCATTTCGCTTATTCTCATCATTAGAATACATAAAACAATCCGTTATATAGGTTTAGGGCATGGCGACTAAACAATGAAACGAACGGACGTCACGTGGGTGTATTTGGGCACACCAACAACCGAACGGAAGGCTTGCGTAGTCGATCGAAAAACAATAAACAACAAATCAGCCTATTACGCAAGAGGCTCACGACTTTTGGATCGTTGTCGAGCGAGTGTAACACACTGACCTTCTATTGACGGAAGGTGCTGATGCATTCATCCTCGTTGCCCTGACATTATTTACGTCGTTTAAAAAGCAAAGGCTCATTAACGGTCAAAGACGATTGCATAGGAGCGTGTATCACGTTTACGCATGGGCTAACACCCGATTCCATGAAACAAACTAATATCTTTTACTTGACTACTAATCTATTCCATTCTATATCTTATCTGAACTTAGTCATTAAAACGTCCCTTAATCACGTTGTGCGATGAACTGGAAATTCCATCCACTGTTTCCTGTGGCACTATTATTCCCAATCCACTTGGTTTAGCAATAAGGAAGTATGTTTTAGACCGTTACGACGTTTGTTTTCATGTAACATGGCAGGTTACACGTTCTGACGAAAACCGTCAGAATGCCCAGGCCTAAACGGACATCATCGAGGCGGTGGAAACCCGAAATCGCAACCGTGTGAATTACAGTGAGACAACCCTGAGCGTTCAAAAAGCAAGCACCATCCCCAGCACATTTGGTGACCCGGTCGTCACCGTATGGTAAGTAGTAATTCGAAACAAACAAGTCCACCAGATTCGTGTTCTCAAGACTATAACAAAAATATCTATCTGCGTTGATTCCGAGACGAGAAACAAACAAACCGACAATCTCCCCTAAGATTGGCACACACACACACTTACTTCGGCTAGCACCTTTTTTTCGGCAGAGTTTTTGCAATCAGACAGAAGTGGTCGCGTGGACTGGCATAGGCGAGTGGCACGTTGAGCCATATGTGTGGCGATGTTCATGACCTAAGAGAACAAAGCGAAAGAATGAATACGAATCACAAAGGGGACCAAACGGGACACGAAATAAGTACAGATGAAAAGCCATTCGAAACCTGAAAAACAGACTGAATGATCGCTTGGCACGGTCCCCGAAGAACTGCACAGTGTAAACCGAACTCGTCGGTAGTGTAGTGTGAAAATTAGCAGAAAACTTGATAGAGTAAATGAAGGCGTGGATTAAAAATTTTCCACTCAGCAATGACTGCAATCTGCCATACATCTAGCAAATTTGCTTAATAAACTGACTCAACTGCTCTGAATTCGTGGGAACGCTGGTGCGGCGCAGTTCGATGCAAGATGTAACATCTTACGAGTAACATCAACCGATAAATGCTACACGAAATATCCAGGATGGCTCCCATTTACCGGCCCACCAAAATGAATAGAAAGTAAGTTAGCTTGAGAGGGGAGTTAACAATAATCGAGAATAAGTATAACAATGTTGCGAATGTATGACCACAGATAGAACAATGAAAAAATGCCAAATACTGAAAAAATCGAAGAAACCACAAACGGAGATGATTGGATTGAAGCGAGCTAGTGCACCGTTTTGACAAGTCTAATTTGAGCAAGAGAAATCAATGGACGGTTAGAAAAGAAAATTTTGAGAGTTCAAGAGACTGTATGGTTGGAAGAATGAACAACCCCAATCTGTCGACATGGACTGCAGCAGAACGGAGACAGAGAGAGACGGGGGGTAAATGGCTGCGGGTAAGGAACAGATGGACTTAAGGCTCAATCGCCTTTAGTCAAAAACAGCCAAATGTCACATACGCAATAAAATACACCTGGGCAGATGAAACTTAGCTTCTTAATGTACATGCTCGGATCAGTACTAGGCGGATGAGCTGCGAGCAAATCATTACAGAATCCCATAATCCATGCCAGCAAACATCCATATTTCGATACACCAGTTATTAGCCACACTCTCTGTACTCTGCTTTTGCAATACATTCACACTTGAGAAGGGCTGCAATAATCAGACCAATAAAATTAAGCAATTACTGAGTATTGTGTCTGACTCAATATTTTGTGTGTGGATATTTGAGTGCCGTGCTGGCGATAACTCCATTACCATTCCCTTAGGGGCCAATGCGACTCGCCCTTGCACCTGACCAACCAACCACTTCACGGCCTTGTTGTCCATGTTCGGCAACTTTTCCAGATTCTCTAGCAGGCTATATGAGTACATCCCTGATATAATGATAATGTAACGCAGTGAGTACGCCATCCGGGTACTTAGGACAAGAGGCGCGAGTTAAAGCATATTACTGGACTTCTTCCTGTGCTTCAGGCTCCAGCATAGTGGCACGAATTACACAGCCGACGATTAGCAGGATACAAAGCCAGTCCCTTCCAATCAGGTCGGGCTTGAAGTTCTACATCATCATCAAGGAAGGTTCGATTAATGCATTCTATAGCAACTAACATATATCAACCTGCACGACTAGACGCCGCCTTAGGTATTGTCATTGCGTCATTTCGATCCACATGTTGCGTGAAACACAATCATGTACAAAAAGTGGGTGCATGCTTCATAGTGTTTGAAGGAGTGAAGCGCTTCCAATATAACACGTGTGTCCAATCTACAAGTATGGCCATCAGTTGCGTGACCATTGAAACAATCTCTGGACGGCAGTTCAAGTTGGCATATGTGATAAGTTCACTCACGAACAGACTGTATTCAGTGCTTAAATTCTATTCTTAGACCGTGATTTCTTCAGTTATCGCGAGGAAGAAAGTATTTGACGACACATTCTGCCTTATCACCATGGTACGTGGTGCAGGAAGTGAAATCGCGCAAATCTGTGTCATGGACCCATATCTGTTTGTTTTAACTGGCTGTCAATCGAAAACGACCTTACTGCTATTTTCAAATTTCGGTATGGCTGCTGTTGTGGTTGCTTACGCCTTTGGAAGACTAAAACAAAAACATTTCCAGCAACAGAATTCAATGATTTCAAGAACTGAAACAAGTCCCGAAATTATAACAACTTCGGTAACTAAAAAACGCTTTTGCCTCAGAAATTACAGAGATATTTACGGTCTACCGATTACACGCAGCTATTAAGTCGGTAGAAAAATTCTAGTAAACTCCAGAAACTGCAGTGGCGACGTCAAAATTACCGGTTGAAACCGACGGGCTGATAGGCATCCGTACAGAGGCAACAAGTCGGACAATATGCGGAACTAAACTGGGTAAGACGAATACTGAAAACTTTATATGCAGAATAAAGCGTTGAAAATCTATCCAGTGATCTATTAAAGCCACAACAACCAGAAACAGAATAATACGCACCAAATCAACAACGGTAGTGTTTTTGACCCAATCAGCCTACGGTAAGTCCAAGAGCAAAGTTGCTGAAGCGAAGGTCTCTACACCACTTCCATCTAAAGATGTCTTGATATTGTTTGGGTGCATCGATATCGTTTTTACGTGACTCGATGCCAGTTTATGATTAACAAAGGGGTTTCCGTGGTATCGCTTTATATCCCAAAAGTCATTCAAGCTAAACGGACCACATCACCGCGGTGAAGTCCGGAGTCATAAAAGATACCTCTTACTGAACTCCCAACACCACGAAACGATTTACCTTAATAGGTCTTCGAGTCAAAGCTGGTCAGAAAACGCCGAAGGACCATGGCAGGCATACATACAACATACTGAGTTCTCTTTATCCAATTACTCAAAAGAGATAAAAGACGTCGCGAAAGGTTAACACTGTGATCTGCGTGCATCAGTCGTTAACTGACGAATATTCCTTTATTTTAGCGTAGAAAGATTTGAATCCCAATCACTCAAGCATTACTGTATCTTATGATGAGGAGGTTAATAACTGTTTGTCACTCTTGGATATCAAAATAGAACTTTGAAACCATCTGCTGACCGTAAGTCGATAAAGAGCAGGTGACTGGAAATTCTCTAGCTTTACATCTATTGCTTACAAATGGCGATTGGTGAGAACCTTGCTCCATAGGGCCAGCAGACCGAAGAGTGGAAGGACTTACTAATAAGACGCTGGTGGATAAAGGTTAATCAGCAAGATTTGTGAACATAAACAGTAAGAAAAAACAACGGAAGTAACAAGCTACAATGTGAAGTCAAAGAATCTTTCAAAATCCAACCCAAATGTGGTCAGTTGACCAACTCACATCGGCATTGCAAAGCACCTACCCAGCTGGCTAACTGGACGTTCCATCAAGTACTGGGAGTTTGGCCTTTCATGGTGGTGGTACACGAACGATCATTCTGCCTTACACATAGGATGCCAGCTCAGCCGCAGCTGCAATGAAGTCTAAATAGGTCATTGCCCACATCAAGGCACGACACAGCGCGTTCGAAGGTAGTTATCAATTGCAGTAACAAAAACGGCCCTCTAGATGTAACAAGCTCGAAGAACCCGGCCTCAACGATCACCGAGCATGTCCTAACAGCCGGTCAAATTGCACGATTGACCATGGTAAATCGTTCAAGATACTGTTAGATAATCCTGACCCGGAAGTACGATTAGTTCAGTAATGATACACCGAAAACAGTGGCCAGCATTGCTTGCACAGAAGGCGCAGACACAATCAATATTCTTGCCAGGCAACCGACTGTGGTAAGAGCGCACGAAAAGACGAAACTATCTGGTTGGCCCGTTCACTTGATGTTGCTATGGGTAGTTCGTATAAAAGTTGCTGGTTTTACGTAACCACCTGATAGCAACCTGAAGTAAAACTCTGAGGTAATAGAGAGGAGAGATATAACCCACACAGAACAAGCACAATCAATTTTCAGGCACGTACACTGAACAATTGCTGATACGGTCGACTTCGGATACCTGGAATTGTAAGCCCAATTTACATAAACGCACAAAAGTAACGGCTTTCCATGAGTCCATTGTCGTTAAAAAGTGACGGTTTTTGTCAAGGCGCGCGTCAAAGTGACGAAGGCATTTTTTATCGTCAAAAAGTCAAACAAAACAAGGATAAAAGATGGTGACTGGATTAAACCTCGGATTTGCATTTTCAGTCTCGTTTATTCATCAGATAGCTGACCACACCGGAGATATAGTAGTTCTCACTTATGCTTTCAAAGGTAGCCCATTTACTGTTATGAGCTGAGGTTATCAAGCTCTCGCTTATCTGACGTCCCTGCACCGGTGAAAACGTCAGACAAAATAGTAACAGTTTTAAACAGTTCTCGAATCTACAACCTTTCGAACTTTGTTTACTATGTTGTTTCTACTGTGACCTATCAAATTTTGACCCAAGCAGTTTTCAACGTACTTGTCCCTTACAAACTGCAATGATCAGAGCACCCTTTTGGTGACAGATGCAATAATATAAGACCAGAAGTCTTATGAACCCGACGTAGATGAACTGATCTCTTGGTCAAACGATCATCCCATCGATAACTCAATATTTAGGCCACAACAATGATCAGGCAGCTTTGCGCTGAAAAGTAAACGTCACTCTAACTGTTTCCCATACACTAGAACCGAATTTATGCGAGGCACTTTCACAGTTCACAAACCAAACGAGCATTCCTCAGTTATACTAGACTTCCTGGAACTTTGAAACTCATATCCTTACCATGAAATTGCGGCATTATGCAGTGTGTGGAACAGAAAAATATCGTCAACAAAGACAGCCGAGGAACAAATTAAGAAAATTATAACAGATAGGCATGGTCACATTCCGATCATCAGCCAACACATCGACAACAATTAAAACAAACAAACGAAAACAATAGAGCAAGGTGGGAGAGGACAAGCTTTGATGGTCCCTTTCAATCATTCTATTCAATTTCAGTCTCATTATTTCAATTTCGACTGTTCTCTGAGTTCTCAATGAGTCCTCCGTATAAAATCCGAATTTTTCCATCGTATCAGGAGTTCGGCCTTCTAATTCTAATGTACGTCACTGCATATTTTCCAACTCTGCTAATCAGTACATGTGTATTGCTAAAGTCTCTATACCAAACTTCGGATGTTGATTTGTACGTATACCACATTGTTTAATACGAGACAGTGTCACACAACATTTTGCTGCGTAAATGTTATGTAAATCCAGGTCACCAATCCAAACTGCGTGGTTCACTAAGCGGTAGAGTTGACGATGTTTGCTGCGGGCTGTACAAGGATCATGCGGATGGGATCTGCGTTGCCGTGGGTTTACACGAAATGCGTTTTTGTCAAGATAGCTTGCCCCGTCAATGGATTCGCTTGTCATTGTGTAAGCTTTCTATTTGTTGCTCGTGGGTACGTAAGGTTTACCATCCTTAACTGTTCTATTGACAAACTAGCAAGTATCTCACACGATCTGCGAACACTTACTATCCTTCATGTCGATACCTGGAAACGCGCTCAATAGCCTTCAGATTTCGTTTGAGATTTCCGATTGCCCTGGTTAGCCCCACTCTTTTACTCTTCTACGGTTTTATTTAGTTCGGGCGGGAAACGTATAATTAAGCGAGTCAGTACGGCCGTATCGCTAGGCATCATATCGATAGCATTATGTATAAAGAATGGTAAGAAATAAGTTGCATGAAAAACAACCACGGAATTGTGATCGGAATGATGTGCCGACAAGATGCTACTCAAGATCTGCTGTCCGCAACATCATACTGTATCCAGGTGTTTCATGATGCAGTCGTCTATGATCGTGAGGTCCCCGACTCGACAACAAAATGTCTAAGGACATTAGTCTCAACTATTTGTTGTCGCTCTATTAGCACACCATTCAGTGAGTACAACCTCATCGTCACATTGATGACAATGTTTGAATGCATTTAACTAGTCTTAACAACTGCCTGCTGATCAAACACCGTCATCCAAGGAAGCCTAGTTATAGCTATGTGTGAAGGGTCGTGACCCAATCGGGCAACAGGCCAGACCGACACTCGATGACTGCACCCCAAATGACGGACGCAGTTGTAAACAGTTTGTAAACGTAAACAATTTGTATTGCGAACATAGAATGCGTATGTGCCTGTGTGTATTTGTGTGTGCGCGACACCCTGGAAAAGACTCCGCGTGGTTCTTAGACAAACATGGAACGGATATCAGTTGCTAGACTGATCAACCTTATGCACGGTACACAAATCGGTGACGCACGTAGATAGTGGTGAGCACGCCAATGAAAAGGAACACAACGTGTGTGTCGCTGGTTTGTGAAGTTTGTGACATACTATAGAAGCAGCTGAGTATTTGTAGCTTTAGTAGCAAATGTTGAAGGTCAACAGGCACAATCATTTTCAGCTTGGAACCGTACCTGTGGGCAACATGGCTTGAGCTGCCGTAGAACCAGACAATAGTTAATGGGGTAGCACAGCAATGAAGAAATACGAGAGAAAGAAACAAGTAAGCAAAACAACGGAACATCATATAAAACAATAAAGGGAAAAATTAACCAAATTCGCACTGTGACATACTGCTATGTCCAAAACCGTTCTCAGCCAGTGGTATGGATGGTGACAAACTTCCCGACCAGATAGTTGGCACCCACCAACTTTGGTCAGCGCGGCAAACAAGGTAATCATAACTCGTTGCCACGTCATTCCTCGGTAATCTTACGGTTCCTTCCAGCCATCAGCAATCAGAGTGGAAAATGTGCATTGCGGCAGAGGCTCCTTCACCATGCTGAATGTGAGATACGAATGGCAGACTGTGCATTTCTAATACTTTGCTCAATGACCGCCAACTTGCGCATTACCTGAATAAGCGCTGACAGGCTTTCGTGTTGTCCACACAATCAGCTTATTTGATACGAGCTAACTGACGGATAAATCGTTTGTTGAATAACGGGGGACTGTGTTTGTATGCATTGTCTGTACGAGTAGAAGGGGTCTTTGATCTAAAACACTGTCAGAAGCAGCGCCGCTGATGACTTCCTTGTTTTTTAAGAGGACGAACTGAATCTAGAGCAAAATGGTATTAACAAAACACCACATAGAGTTCCACTAGGTATATCTCGAGTATACACAACCCCTCACCTCTAACGAAGGCAGACCGTCTGGCGTGAGTGGAAGGCATTCTTCCCGGGTCAACTCGCTGGCTCCTTTTCGCACTGCGGCGATGTGGTCGTGCAATGCGATCAATTGATCGGGGCCAATAAGACGACTCACGTGACCAGGTTTCGAGGCTGGATGGGCAGCACCTACTAGATAAGCGGCTTGGTTGGTCAGCTGGAGAAGCTGGCAGGTAGCCTGCGCGACTGATTTGACTGCGGTTACGAACGAGTCCGCATCACAGTTCGCAGCCGCAGTGGGAATGGAGTCTGTATACGATTTTATATCCTGGATAGAAATAAAAGTACACGGTCCAATAAATTACGAATGACCACTGCAGGGAACTGTCATTAGCATCACGTTCGGTATTTAAAAAAACGTCGAACTCACGGACAACAAATCTGGATAGACGTGGGGATGATGCGTGCGTTAAAATAACACACTGAATGAAGCAGAATGATTAAGATTTCATGTTGATGGAAAGGTTATCTAAATAAACCAGACCATATTATGGCTTAACGAAAGGACCAGATACTTACAGAGCAGAAGCTGACGTAGGGACTAGTTGTTGACGTAAAGAGGACAGTCCATAGGAAAGTTTTATATTGATTGACTCTGGAAATCAAAAAGAATAAGTCGATACGTCTAGTGGCATTCAGCGATGAACAGCGGGACCTGACAGATGCAGTTACGGAAAAACGGGATTTCTTCCCAACCAAAGAACCGTCTGAACAAGCGTCGCCAGCTCCACCCTAACCTTGAAAACGACGACGGTCGGCAAGAGAGCACACGTAGACTGACTAAAAGTTTCCACAAAGCAACACTCGGTAGAAAAATCAAAGGAGATGGAATGAACCTAATTACATGAAAACAGAACGGCACTGTTCCCTCCAATCCGCGGTAGCAACGATCGTCGGCTTAATTTCAGTGCATCTTGTAGTATTAAGCTATGCGAACGATTGACAAGTAAGCTGAACGGTATGAACAATTCAGCCGGCCTGGAGCGGACCACTTAGGAGATGGGACCTGAATGGTCAGTTAGTGTTGAGGGGATATTAGAGAAAACAGCGAAGACACGCATTGACTTTCCCAATGTTCGTGATCTGCGGTGTCTAGAAGAGAGTCGGTTGCAGCTGACAAGAGGGAGTTAAAATGCCTAACCTATTTGGCTTCGTAATTAGTAGATATGCGTTGTTTGTGACGAACACAGCAACTGACCTGGTGTTTCACTATCGTCACCGGGCCAACCAACTCAATTCAAGTGAGATGATAAAATGATGAATGCAACTGCCTCGGCGTACTCTAAAAAAAACTTCAGACACGGTCAACTAAATAAACGGTAAGTGGGATCGTTGGATCGCGCACATCGTATGCCAGCTGAGCGTCTAACCTAACGACTGTCATACACACAGACCGTCAACACATGTGTAGAACGATGGACAGGCAGCGGTGTGGTCACGTCGATAACACTGTCGCACTTCAACCTAATTTCAATTTGTCCAGTTCCCTCCTTCTTTTGATAATATTATTTCTGAATTATTCTGTCATTGGTGCGGTTGACACCAGCTCAAATCATGAGTCAGGATCCTGGCTGTTTACGAATGACGATTTTGATAAACTGTTTAGTAAGATGTGTAAATAAGATGGGATAGAATGGTTGATGTCAAAAACAGCAGGGTCCCGATCTGTCCGTTTTATTAGTGTCAATATCTTGTAGATTAGGCTAAAATTTTACAGGTTAAGCTCATCTTGTCGATTGGCACGATCGAATCCTGAGGCAACATGAATTTGATTGAACTCAATCGCGTAGCCTCTTCATAACTCCACTATTGCCTTAATTTTTTTGCAGAAGAACAGTATGTTCACTATTGAATTTACTACAAAAATGGATCAGTAATTCACTCTGTGGCTGTTCCCTATGCTCCCACTAAACATCTGTACTGACCCAAATTCATTGCGTAAAGTAAACTCCGCTTGGAGACATGGGTCTGGTAAACCAGCCGGTGCTCAAAACATATTCGTCTTGATTTCAACAGATCGAGGTAATGATGTAGAAGCTTTCGTCTATGAAAGCGAATTCGATAAGCACAGCATGATCATTCCATTTTTTGACAGTGAAGAATGACGGCAACCAAAGTCAACGGCACCCTCCTACACGAATCAGGTCAGGTTTGTCTGAGAGGTTTAAACGTGTACTTACGAGTTTTCCCTTCACACTCCTCGTTCATCTATCAACTTTTTAGTCTAAAAAGGTAGGCAGTAAGGTTTGACACTGATTGATTCAGTAAAGTACTGATGGACTTCGCCAACACATGATTATAGTACTAACTGTTAAACAATAGTGAATACAAGGGAAAAACTCGGTGGATAATTAGAAAAAAGCGAGGATGACAGAAACAATTGATTATCAAGGGGCTAAAAGTTAACAGAAAATTATCGGAAGCTTGATTATTGTCATGCGATCTCCAATGAAGGAGGTCTACCAGGCAAAAAACGGTCACACAGGACGAGAAAAACTAGGCTTCTTAGATATATGCCGAGCAGAAGTTCGGAGATTTAGATTGTTTGGAAATTAGCCCCACCCACACTTGATTGCAGTCCTCGCATTCAGATAAGCGTTTCGGACGAGTGCTGTACAAAACAATATCAATCATTAAGTTTCATATGA
The DNA here is from genome assembly GCA_008508345.1 of Paragonimus westermani. Classification (NCBI taxonomy): domain Eukaryota; kingdom Metazoa; phylum Platyhelminthes; class Trematoda; order Plagiorchiida; family Troglotrematidae; genus Paragonimus; species Paragonimus westermani. Next base: position 70,922 of record QNGE01003262.1, on the reverse strand, counting down.
ATACGTCGCAGACAATATGCTGATAACGGTAACGTAATGATAACGATCCATAATTTCAGGTCAACATACCTACTAAGCGGTGCCATTAAATAAATCCAGATGAGTTAACAATTCGACATTGTTTTAAAGGCCATGTACAGTACAACTGGAGACTCTGGACGAACAGATCACTTTGAGATGTAGGGAAATAAGAGTTGACGGTTGGCCAACAAACAGAGCAGCTGGCCGTGTACTTTGCCAATCCACCAAACATGTGTGAGAAGAAATGTGGAAAGACAGGAAAAGCGAACCAGCAATCTCGAATCAAACCGTTGACGAATTTTTAGAGACCGCTCGTAGATAATCCAACTCCAGGATCCCAAATGATAGTGTATTTTTTACATCATCAAAAAGATCTTCGTCAACCGGTATGTTCACAGGTATAAACCTCACTGAGCATATGGCACAGTTTAAGGCAGAAGGTCGAACAACTTTGGTTGGCATCCAGCTTAGTCTGTCGGAAACGCGCAGATAAAGCCGTGGAACCAATCGGTTGTTGAACAAACAACGAAGAACAGGCAGGCCACACGTTACAAGAGATCGAAGCCTGATACTCTAAGTGTAAACTGGTTTGTTACAATAATTTGCATTGATTTCCTCTTTCAGAACATGCCTCAGGCACAGAGGAAAGACAGGTATAGAGAGAAATATGTCTTGGATATGATAGCGTAATTCTTTATTGCGCATACATACGTATCCCCGAACCGCACAGGTAACTGTGGAATTCGGAAGGTGGACACAATACACCACCGCTGGCAAACGGTTGGGTAGCGGTAATTATCATAGGCCATATAATACGGATAGCAGTGCCTCACAAGCGCGTCAACAACTGAGTGAAAACAGAAGAAGCTGTTAAAGTTCCATAAACTAGCACATACCTCGTTCAGTTGACGCACGGTGCTCAAGCACTCGGGATACGTGTGCTGACAAACTGGGACACGGATGGCACAAACCGTTGGTGATACTGATCGCGCTGTGTCAGAATCCGTCGCGGACTGATCTTGTGAATGACTGGTCGGTCGAAGCAGTGTATTCACACGACGAATGGCCGCTTCACAATGGTTTCGCATGTGTAGCAGCGCTCCACTCTGTTCAGCATCATGTAGTCGAGCCCATTCGACCTGATCCAGCTCAGAACAGGACGATTCGAGATTAGATGCTTTTGCATCAGTCTGGAGGCTGAGTTCAACAGCCCACTCGCGCAGTTGTCTGGAGCAAAGTTGGACGGCATAAAAAGACTAATGATTGTGGTGAATGTGGAGGAGTGAAAACGGCATCAACAGCGAAAACAATGAACGGCAATGAAACTCACAAGCAGCTAATAACGCCTCTAGAGGGACATCCAACTGGGACTGGCTGCCGTGCCATGGCATCACTCAGAAAAATAGACTGATGACATTAAGACTGGTTAGACTAAGACAAAGGCACTGCAGACAGATGGAACAGGACGACCAAATCGCCGCAGTGCGAAAAGGAGCCAGCGAGTTGACCCGGGAAGAATGCCTTCCACTCACGCCAGACGGTCTGCCTTCGTTAGAGGTGAGGGGTTGTGTATACTCGAGATATACCTAGTGGAACTCTATGTGGTGTTTTGTTAATACCATTTTGCTCTAGATTCAGTTCGTCCTCTTAAAAAACAAGGAAGTCATCAGCGGCGCTGCTTCTGACAGTGTTTTAGATCAAAGACCCCTTCTACTCGTACAGACAATGCATACAAACACAGTCCCCCGTTATTCAACAAACGATTTATCCGTCAGTTAGCTCGTATCAAATAAGCTGATTGTGTGGACAACACGAAAGCCTGTCAGCGCTTATTCAGGTAATGCGCAAGTTGGCGGTCATTGAGCAAAGTATTAGAAATGCACAGTCTTTGCCATTCGTATCTCACATTCAGCATGGTGATGGAGCCTCTGCCGCAATGCACATTTTCCACTCTGATTGCTGATGGCTGGAAGGAACCGTAAGATTACCGAGGAATGACGTGGCAACGAGTTATGATTACCTTGTTTGCCGCGCTGACCAAAGTTGGTGGGTGCCAACTATCTGGTCAGGAAGTTTGTCACCATCCATACCACTGGCTGAGAACGGTTTTGGACATAGCAGTATGTCACAGTGCGAATTTGGTTAATTTTTCCCTTTATTGTTTTATATGATGTTCCGTTGTTTTGCTTACTTGTTTCTTTCTCTCGTATTTCTTCATTGCTGTGCTACCCCATTAACTATTGTCTGGTTCTACGGCAGCTCAAGCCATGTTGCCCACAGGTACGGTTCCAAGCTGAAAATGATTGTGCCTGTTGACCTTCAACATTTGCTACTAAAGCTACAAATACTCAGCTGCTTCTATAGTATGTCACAAACTTCACAAACCAGCGACACACACGTTGTGTTCCTTTTCATTGGCGTGCTCACCACTATCTACGTGCGTCACCGATTTGTGTACCGTGCATAAGGTTGATCAGTCTAGCAACTGATATCCGTTCCATGTTTGTCTAAGAACCACGCGGAGTCTTTTCCAGGGTGTCGCGCACACACAAATACACACAGGCACATACGCATTCTATGTTCGCAATACAAATTGTTTACGTTTACAAACTGTTTACAACTGCGTCCGTCATTTGGGGTGCAGTCATCGAGTGTCGGTCTGGCCTGTTGCCCGATTGGGTCACGACCCTTCACACATAGCTATAACTAGGCTTCCTTGGATGACGGTGTTTGATCAGCAGGCAGTTGTTAAGACTAGTTAAATGCATTCAAACATTGTCATCAATGTGACGATGAGGTTGTACTCACTGAATGGTGTGCTAATAGAGCGACAACAAATAGTTGAGACTAATGTCCTTAGACATTTTGTTGTCGAGTCGGGGACCTCACGATCATAGACGACTGCATCATGAAACACCTGGATACAGTATGATGTTGCGGACAGCAGATCTTGAGTAGCATCTTGTCGGCACATCATTCCGATCACAATTCCGTGGTTGTTTTTCATGCAACTTATTTCTTACCATTCTTTATACATAATGCTATCGATATGATGCCTAGCGATACGGCCGTACTGACTCGCTTAATTATACGTTTCCCGCCCGAACTAAATAAAACCGTAGAAGAGTAAAAGAGTGGGGCTAACCAGGGCAATCGGAAATCTCAAACGAAATCTGAAGGCTATTGAGCGCGTTTCCAGGTATCGACATGAAGGATAGTAAGTGTTCGCAGATCGTGTGAGATACTTGCTAGTTTGTCAATAGAACAGTTAAGGATGGTAAACCTTACGTACCCACGAGCAACAAATAGAAAGCTTACACAATGACAAGCGAATCCATTGACGGGGCAAGCTATCTTGACAAAAACGCATTTCGTGTAAACCCACGGCAACGCAGATCCCATCCGCATGATCCTTGTACAGCCCGCAGCAAACATCGTCAACTCTACCGCTTAGTGAACCACGCAGTTTGGATTGGTGACCTGGATTTACATAACATTTACGCAGCAAAATGTTGTGTGACACTGTCTCGTATTAAACAATGTGGTATACGTACAAATCAACATCCGAAGTTTGGTATAGAGACTTTAGCAATACACATGTACTGATTAGCAGAGTTGGAAAATATGCAGTGACGTACATTAGAATTAGAAGGCCGAACTCCTGATACGATGGAAAAATTCGGATTTTATACGGAGGACTCATTGAGAACTCAGAGAACAGTCGAAATTGAAATAATGAGACTGTAATTGAATAGAATGATTGAAAGGGACCATCAAAGCTTGTCCTCTCCCACCTTGCTCTATTGTTTTCGTTTGTTTGTTTTAATTGTTGTCGATGTGTTGGCTGATGATCGGAATGTGACCATGCCTATCTGTTATAATTTTCTTAATTTGTTCCTCGGCTGTCTTTGTTGACGATATTTTTCTGTTCCACACACTGCATAATGCCGCAATTTCATGGTAAGGATATGAGTTTCAAAGTTCCAGGAAGTCTAGTATAACTGAGGAATGCTCGTTTGGTTTGTGAACTGTGAAAGTGCCTCGCATAAATTCGGTTCTAGTGTATGGGAAACAGTTAGAGTGACGTTTACTTTTCAGCGCAAAGCTGCCTGATCATTGTTGTGGCCTAAATATTGAGTTATCGATGGGATGATCGTTTGACCAAGAGATCAGTTCATCTACGTCGGGTTCATAAGACTTCTGGTCTTATATTATTGCATCTGTCACCAAAAGGGTGCTCTGATCATTGCAGTTTGTAAGGGACAAGTACGTTGAAAACTGCTTGGGTCAAAATTTGATAGGTCACAGTAGAAACAACATAGTAAACAAAGTTCGAAAGGTTGTAGATTCGAGAACTGTTTAAAACTGTTACTATTTTGTCTGACGTTTTCACCGGTGCAGGGACGTCAGATAAGCGAGAGCTTGATAACCTCAGCTCATAACAGTAAATGGGCTACCTTTGAAAGCATAAGTGAGAACTACTATATCTCCGGTGTGGTCAGCTATCTGATGAATAAACGAGACTGAAAATGCAAATCCGAGGTTTAATCCAGTCACCATCTTTTATCCTTGTTTTGTTTGACTTTTTGACGATAAAAAATGCCTTCGTCACTTTGACGCGCGCCTTGACAAAAACCGTCACTTTTTAACGACAATGGACTCATGGAAAGCCGTTACTTTTGTGCGTTTATGTAAATTGGGCTTACAATTCCAGGTATCCGAAGTCGACCGTATCAGCAATTGTTCAGTGTACGTGCCTGAAAATTGATTGTGCTTGTTCTGTGTGGGTTATATCTCTCCTCTCTATTACCTCAGAGTTTTACTTCAGGTTGCTATCAGGTGGTTACGTAAAACCAGCAACTTTTATACGAACTACCCATAGCAACATCAAGTGAACGGGCCAACCAGATAGTTTCGTCTTTTCGCGCGCTCTCCAAAAATGTAAGTACCATCAGAATCCCCAGTTAGAATCACGTTTGGAATCCCGTAGAATGACCCGTAGAACGATGTTGGTTATCAGAACGATAAGTAATCCTCCGGGAATATCCAGCGGATCTAGAAATCCACTGGTAGCGTGACCACAAAGGACGCTGAATCTGGGCAGAATGATATCAAATTGTTATGCTAGTAGGATTTTCACGTTGTGATATAGATCGTAGATCTTGGGAGTCGGAGAGCCTGTAGGAATACAAACTGGAAGGGTCTCTGAAAGTTCGATGAGCGAGTGTTGTGATGGTGAATTCACAGGCACCTCGGAGTGACGCTGTGACGAATGAGGCTGTAAAGGTTTTGTTAGTTTCGGGGTGATACCCCAAACTATTTTTTAACGAACCGTCAACGAAGGGAAACTAAATTTATCATATACGCTTCGTTTGCACAGACCAGTCACTGCTGATCGTCCGATGCACCACGCGCTATTCTTTATAGGAGGTGAATAGGGGCAGCGCACCACTCTTTTTTCTTCATTTTTCTTGCAATACTACATCCTGAGCGTATGTTGGGCTCCTTAGCCAGAGGTTAGGTCCAGTTGTATTTCTTATCCAGTAAGAAATACGTCATTATCTAGTTTTATGTTTGAACATCTTTCACGGCTCATGCCACGCCTTCTGCCTCATCTAAACGTACACTAATAATAACTGCTTCCCTTTCCAGCCTCGATACTACCATTGGATAGTATTTCATCAGTTGTTTGTGAACGATGCAGTTTTCACGTTCGTTTTAGTTTACTATTTGACCAACATTGGTAGGCAGTGTACCGAAAGCTCCGGCCACAAACCTTTTGGGTTCACTCCGGATATGGAGTACATGAATAAGGTCGCAAGTACGATGTAGCCTGAGCTACTTGAAAGGAAATATATACACAAGGATCCTTTGGTTTTGGTCACTGTGACAGATTAATCCTGGCATGAAGTTGCCATCAACCATGCGTATATATGTGTGTCTTATTCAACTTCAAACTTGCAATCGCCATCGCTACTTGTTCGCAAATCTGTCGGCTGTTTTGTGGTCACACAGTATAAAACAAGGAACCTATGCAACCGCTACGAAGACCGAAAACAATCATAGCAACTCACAAGATCGCTTGAAGTAACGGGACTTCTTGAATCGGTTGGTCGCTGTCCACTTCCATAGTCTGGTTTCCCACTGCATCGATCGCGTGCATTGCGTTCCGGAAAGCCCATGCGACCGGATATCCGGTTCGTGTAAGGCCGACCAACAAGTGGTCACTAGTTACATCGCCTGCGGTAACGGCGCCATCACCGGCGGCTTGTATTAATTCGACCAGCCTGCTAGTAATCCGATCAGCCATGTGCGCCAGACGGACTACTTCGCTATCACTGCCAAAGCATTTCAAGTCACCACTGGAACGTACAGATGATGCGCGAGGGGCGTGCTCCGATAGTTCATAACTAGCATCCAAGCAAACCTGAATGGTGCAAATATTATATAAACACCAGTACATGCGATTAATGGAAGCGAGGTACCGGCACGAGACGAGTGCATTCAATGGTAACAGGCATCACATCATGGGAGGAATTCACGCGTACCAACTCGTTAGAGCAAGCCAGGCAATCAATCGACTGAATGATCCGCTATTAGAGTACTGACAGTCAATACAACTATTCAAACGGAACGATGACATACACTGCGGCTCAGGATATTCTGACGATACCGGTTCTCTCTCACATAACCAATTGAGTTACAAAAACTCTGATCATCACTGCTCAAGTGAAATTTACACAGGATAAATATCAAAATTTCCCATCGCACTGATTGTTAGGTTTTGCAGAACGCGTAAAAGTGGACCACAGTTTGAAGAAATGGTTATTAATTTGCAGGAACCAAAGTCACTGACGATAGACACATGAGGTATGTGACGTGAAAACTCACACTTCTCAGACCGATACTTGAAACTACGCGCTTACTTGAGCTTATCTATTAAAAATGGGCGGAGGAGTACAGCAGATATCTTGAAATCACATGCACATAGAGTGGAAGTTCACCATTTCATACAATAAAGAAATGCCTATTGCACTGCCATACAAGGCAACCACCACCCGATCTCATGGTCCTCATAGGTTTAATCAATCTGACAGCGTGATTGAAAACAATATACCACAAGGTAAGTAGGAGAAGCAAGTGCAGAGTAGTGTTAGAAGTTGGGCATTCGTTACGACTTAATGTAGACAGTCCGTGGTGTAATGGTGGAATACGTAATAGAAGGTTCAGTATCCATCTACGATAGACGGGTCGACAAAAAGGGTGGAACTAAATCATTTCATGTGGCGAAATATTTCTTGCATTTTTACTGTGAATTACCTAGATTGTCATGCCTGTATGAACAGAGATGTTTTTGATAACAGTTAAGGATGCTCATCAGGTGTGAAACAAGTTTGGATTGTCTACTCACTCATACTTTACGACTGTTCAGTTTAACAAACAATTCTACTCAAGCAATTGTACTCACAAACTACCCTTGTTTTCGGCATAAGACACACAAGCACATTCACCTCCCTACAATCTGTAATCATCCCGTGAACTGATCACAGACAATTGCGAGAGGTTCAGTGCAACTCTGTTTTGCTGATGGTCAGGCAGTCTAAAAACTCGGTTTTGTGTACGAAGGTGTGTCCAGTGTGCAGGTAAATTAATCTGCAAATGACGCAGCATGGCATGAGGTTCTAAAATGAACATACTTAAAAGCCGAAAGAGTGTTCTCAGCAGGCTAAACGACCTAGTTGGTATGGAAACTCCAAGAAGTTATCCCTGGGATGATGATTTCTGATGTATAAAACCAGATTTCGTGACGAGTGGTGGGGCTGATGAAGGATTCTATTCATCAAGTTCAAGGTGATTGACACATCGACAACACAGGAAGAACGACCAACGGTTACGTCGCCTGTCTGATCAAGTTCCCGGGGAGAGTATAGCAAGCTGCTTTGTGACTTCCTATTAAGACATGCTCCTCACAAATACAGACGGCAACCATAAAATGACGACACCTTAGTGAATTGAAAGAAGCTCGAAAAACACTGGACATTCCGTTAAATAACCCAAATAATGGACGGGATTTCTTATACACTCAGACACCGTTAAGAGGCAGACTGAAAGTATCCGAAAAGTCCATTGTTGAACGTTGTCCAGGGACAGTTCCATCCGAATTTTCGGTCCAACAAAAGTAGATAGTAGACCACAAGTCGCGAAGATGTAACGTCCCACAGTTGATCGTATTTAATGGGACTCAGTTATCCATAACCCGGCAATGCTGATCCTCTCCCAAATGCTCACTACCTGCAATATTGTTTAGTACACGTAACACTGCGTGTCATTTGAAAACAGAAGTCCGGTGAATGATAAGACTTTGATCACATATAGCAAGATGAAAAACTATCCAACCCTGCAGGAACCGTGTAACGCACCACTATTCGGAGTAAACCTTGACAGTAAAACGATCAGGTGACCGACAGACCACAAGATTGAGAGGCTACCTGAACCTTACGTACCATAAGTATACAGTCGATTACCAAGATCCATCATGTGTTTCGTAAAAATTCGGAGGTGCAACGTTAAGTGGTTTGTCTTCATCGACCGTTGTGTCCGTATACTGAGCGGCATAGAGTGGAAAAAAAGTGGACGCAAGCCAGCATAGTCCACGATTCGTGAATGAACAAGCCAACAGAACGAAACTGAAAACTCCGAGCCAAATGGTGACTTGGAGTAGGCAGGATAAGCAAGTTAAGACACCGTTGTGGGTTACCAGTCGATCAAACAGGCTTGATAAACACCAGATTAAGCAAACGAAGACCAGCGCAAACAAACCGTGCACAGTAAAGCATGTATCTACTAAATCTCTATTTTGCACGAACACAAAGTAGCATGTGGATAATGTTCGCGACGAATTCGATAGTTCGCGCGTGCGCTCACACACGCACAACCATACACGGTGGCTTACGGGAATTTGGTTTGATACACTCTTCGTGTGTATAAATCGCAAACCCGTGCAGTCCACTATAACAAAAACATAGTCGAACACTAACAAAAGAGACGCGGGGTGAGCTAGTACCAGTCAATAACGTGGATTATCCTGACAATACGAGTTCCGACATTTGATTGTAGCTTGACTGAAAATATCCAACCTGTGCGTGGTCAATCCAAATGACACGAGGGTGAACATCACAGTGCATCTTGAGAGTGCACTAATAAAGATACCAAGTAAATGTGTTTTAAACTGATGTGGACCAAGTTGGAAAATTGCACTCTGTTGTGTCGCATGAAGAGAGCATCATTAAACACGAACAGACAAAAAAGGTATGTCTACATCTGATTACGAAGTCCTCCATTGAAATATTGACATGTAAGCTAAGGACTGCTTAACCGTACGCAGCCATTTTTGTTGAAACTTCTACAGAAACTTACGGTGCGAGAGACAGTGGTCTGTATGTCCTACCATGGACTGCAGTCTTTCCAGTTTCTCTCTGGAGAGATTACAGCGTTCACTACCATAATTTTGAGCTTCGTAAATCGAAGTTCGCTTTAAATGAGACAGCTGACTTGATCATTTTGTATACAGCCCACGTTGATCCACTAGGTTGGAGTCGTTATCACATCCAGTTCACAGGAACGCGTGTCACTTCCATCACTGTTGTACTTCGGACCGTAGTCTGGTGCTGGACTGCTGACTTCACCCGAACTCAATCCCAATAAACTACCTGTAAGTACGCTGAGTTTTAATTCCATTTTAGTTGACAAACGCAATTCGTAATTCCTGCCTCGTAATTTTGACAGTGTCTAGGCGATTTTGACTAGGACTAGGAGCATGGGACAAATAAGGATGTTCTTACGAAGCAGCCAGACCCTATCGGGGAGAATGAATTATGGACAGAGGCGGAGGTTGTTTGGCATCAACAACAACATAAATGTTTTAAAAACGATCTGTACAATGCGGGAGCAACTGCATGACAATCGAAGAAACAGATGCACAGTACAAACGGTCGTGCTGAAAATTCTTTATATAATGAGATGCTCCCTACCAGGTGCTTGTGCACCGTCAAAGGAAAAGCTGGACTATGCTCAAAAAGATCCATCTTTCAAGAAACGTTAATCCCATCAGCGGTCTCGTTAGCAAATGACTACTAAGTATATATTACACGAGAGAGTAATCTTTAAGTCGCCATGCCCGTAATCAGTTCTACACTGCAAACGACGTCAAATCGTTGTAAGCCGTGTAATATTTTGCTTACTCATGTAATAGGCAGTGTTAAAGATACAATATAAACAGTGGGGGGCTTGAAATAGACAAAGATCGCCCAACACAATTGCCATGGCAACATACAAGATTATACGCATGGAACTGAGAATCACAAAATGTTCTGAAAACGATTACAACTGGGAAACACCGAGCAACGCAAAGTAGTATAAAGCACTGTGCATTTGCTTATTCATTCGGCGCTACAAATCTCCAAGAATATCTTGTCCGAGGTCCCAACCGGCCTATTCCGGCTATTTCTGGTTACGTAACTTCCTAGACGAGCAAAGCTATCGACTTTCGCAGAAGGAAAAGGGCCAAGCAAGCATACAACACTTTGGAGTTCCGAAAAGCGTTGATACCACCTGGACATGAAGCTGTAGTTACCGTAAACCAGGTAAACGAAACTCAATCATGATAGAGGCATTGAGAAAATGTTCAATAACAAATAAAAAAGAACGAAAAGGCCGGCCAGCTCGCTATAATCGACTCGAGCCAATGAACGATAAGTAGTTGAGAAGTAGAGGAAAATACACAATGATTAAAAATTAAACCACAGCTAAACAAACCTTGGCCAAACGTCGAGCACAGCCAGCTAATTTGGAGTACATGTCCTGAGCGAAATTCTTATCGAAACCTCGTGGTTGCGGGGAGTCGGAAGGCTTGCCAAGTGGCCGTTGATCAAGACCGTTATTCGTCTGACCAACGGTGATCTGACTTGAAGTATTTTTATCTGACAGCATGCGACTGGCATCATCGAGTAGAGCAAACAGCCGCCTGATTATCACTTCACCCGGAACGTAACCCAAAACAGCGTTCACCGAAGTGGTTAGCTAGGCGAAAGCAGAATTTGATATAACACAGTATGAATAAGTAGGAGCATATGAAAGACTAGAAGTGGGCGAAACAAGACTGACAAAAACAGCATACATGTACCTTGCGGTTGACACTATCAATCGAAGTGTTAGCAATGTGGCAGAGCGTTAAAAAAAACTCGAATACGGGTGGCTGATTCTGTCGACAGCGACCTTAAGGATGTGCCTGTACAACACGTGATCTCGGCGGGTTGCTTCAGTCACGTTTGCGCTCTGCATGGCATTCCAGATTTGGTATGACTGCTTCAAGTATTCCAACAGTATACGGTTAGTGGCGGTAAAACTGTAAAATCGCGGGATTAAGAATATGCCAATGGGGACAGTCTGATTTGGCTGTCAGTCGATCAATCCCCAATGAACATTTACCAGAAGTGTGTTTTTAATGACGTCGGCGACAGAAACTGATACACAGCAAATGACGGAAATGGGAAATTGTGCAAACGTGAAATGAGAAAACGCAGAGAAGAAATCAAATTGGGGCACAAAGAGACTCACAACACGAGCCCTATCGTTTACCAGCCTCCAGGATGTTAGACCTTCGTAACAGGTTTGTTCCTTGCCTTCAAACCTAAGCTGGGAAGGCGGGAACACCTTACTGAAGCAAACTTTAACATCGGAACTCCCATACATGAGACACAAATCGTACTTTGACCACCTAGCTTCTGTTTTCAACTTAACCCACTACTCGAACAGAAGGCTGAGAGCGGTAAACGAACACTTAGCAATCGTAGAGTGTGATCAAGCCAATGAAACCTGTGGAGTGAAATGATTAGGTTGACCGGTCGAAAGAGTCGATTCGACCCGAACTCGGTGAACTCCGTCAATGCGATGTTACCAGTACACGAAAATAAATAAGTTGTGAACATCTTCCAAGAGAACGGGCGAAACTCCAAAGCCACTTGCACAACGGTACCACACGTTTGATCTTAAACACAAATAGTCAAATCATACTGAGGCCATACGTTGTGGCATACGTTAACAAACGCTGTTTGAATTTCGGTTACAGGATTTTTAATCTCATCACACATCTGCCAGGGTTGCATACAACAGACTGTTCTTAGGCGAGCGATAAATAAATACTAGAACAACCTGTGTTTTTCTGAGTCGACAACTCACCGGAATTAATGAGCACGGTAGCGACTATTGATTTGCAAACTGTATAAACGTCCGATTGTAGTGTGCTTGCAAACCTACTGGTTTCACTGACTAACTTACATGCGGTCTAACCATAGCTGAGGCTAGTACCAATGATGAACATGTGACAGTGATAATCTTATCCTCATAGTCATACAACGGATGGCCGAAGGGTAAGAAGACGGCCAGTAGGAATCTGACACTTTTGTATAATGTAAAATAAACATAACCGAGCCACAACAACCCCCCTCCCCCATCCTCTCCTGCGAGCTCAAAGTAGAACAGCTCACCTGCTCTGCCAACACAACAGCCTGGCTGGTTTCTTCGTCGCGCGGCTCTATGGCGCCTTGTTGTAGTGCCCATGAAATTAACTGACCAGCGTCGGTCAGACAGGATTCACCAATGGATAATAGATGCTGGAGCATGTCCTGTGCGGTTGCTTGTGGCTGTTCATCGTGGTGCCCAAACAACGGACCCATGGTGCTCCGTCGTTCTATAGGGGTGGACTGACCAGAGATACTGCTCTGACGATAGGCGGAAAGACCATGCGAAATCAGCAAAATTCGCGCAAGATCTAAACCAAGCCGAAATCGGTGTACAAAACAACAGATACAAATTGACTGGTTAAAAAATTAAACAGGAGGAATCAATGATGACAACAAACAAACACAAGAGGACCGTTCGATAATTCATCCGCCTCAACAAGGAAACGAACGGATACAAGGACACAGAAAAGTGGAAATACTTGATGCGATTCGAACAATCATCAAGTGATACTCGTATGCTTTTGTTTACGCCCAGCTGAATCTAGAAGAGGAGACCGTGGGACCGGGGAGGCATGAGAATGAGTGCCTTACAAACGAAAAGGCGAACAGACTGGTGTTCGTCCGGCTGTAGCAACAGAACTATCTGATGGATCGCTCCAAAATCATCTTTCTTACTATATCGGTGGGATCTACACAGGCAAGTTTGTCACTAAACGGAAAAGTAAAAAAGAATGTGCTTTTTGGAAGAAACAAAATGATCCGTTAGGATTACCACCGAACACACGAACAAGAGTGCGATGGAGTCGAAACACTAGAACAGTGAATTTTGTCTTAAATAAGTAACACTAACATTAATGTCAATATTGAAGATAACATGCTGAAAAGTGTATGCACCTATTGCATCTGTTTCTGACAGCAGTCCATGTGATTACTGTTTCAGACACACTCGATCATAAACAGAGGCGGGATACTATCCGACTGCTTATACCCAGACCACAGAAGCATTCAAAGCAGTTGATTGACATTAAGTGTGGTCATCGCTGAGTAATCGTTTGATTCTGTTTAGTTCAGCTGCGAGTCACATTACTGAACAGGTCGTTTCCAAGTAACCTTTGTTCTGCTCACATGAGATTTACTACGGTTAGATGAATAGCACAGATGGAATTGATCGCCAAAGTGGTAGAATGCAACGGGCACATGGATTGTTTCAAATAGAATTCACCACAACATTCAAGCACTTGGAAAAAGACACCGAAAGGGAACTGACTCAACAGTGTACGGAAGTAATGTTAAACTGTTTCCCGTTTTTACGCTACGAGCTGCTCGTCAAGTGACGCTCTGACATTCTATAAAACATAAGCTAAATGATATCACGTTGACCTAGAAAGAAGTAGTCAAAAGACACAAGGCTGAAATCTGCTACAGTTACTCTGAAACTAATGAGAGCTCAGAAAACAGATTCTATGGGTTTGAGCAAACAGACCAAGGGTCAATGTGGAAAATAAGTTAGATGATTGAAATAATAAGCTGCGGAAGCCGCTTGAACTGTACTGCTCGTTAAAAACATACACCAGGCCACAGGTGAACAAAACTCCATCACAGGGAACACATGATGTCTTGAGGCCTACGGCGAGCAATCGTTGTAACGATGAGAGAAATGTGCGCTGATTCGGCGATCGTTTGTTGACTGTAAAATGGAATTGACGAATTCGCGTTGTGCTTCGAGCAAACAGATCAAGACAGTGGAATTACTAAGCATAGAGCCTTTCACGACTTACAACGAAGCGCTGGACGACATGCTATCTAGATACGGATGAAACAAGACATGAAAGGGAATGAATAAGACACCACACGAAAGACGATAGGCATACACGATGGTTAAGTAGATTCAATCGAAATAGTAAACAGAGCACATTTCTCTCTAAATGACGCGTACTCACGATCAAACGTGAGACACCACTCTCAGCCGAGGATGACAGACTGTCCAGCAGAAGGAAGCTTACTTAACCCGTATACTGAGCGAGGCTGCAAAGCCAACCCGGAAATAGTATTGTAAGAGCGACAGATTAGGAAATAAAAATACCTATCATTCTACATATTCCATATCAAGAAAACGTGCAATTCATCACTTTGTCAGAGGTCATAAGACTTCCGTAACCCATCAAACATCAATGCGACAAAGGACAACATCCGTTCGTCACTTCATCACTTAATTTAACATGATGATCATTGCCAACCATTAAAACGATTGTTTAGCTAGTTTATCACAGCCATAACTGCGTTTCAATGACCTCAGAAAGAGATCAGATACGTCATATGCCATGGACATTTCTTCGGATCTACACCGAACGAAAACAAATACAATCCAACATTAGGCGATGAATATCAGAAAAATATTGTGCACAGGAAGGCTGCTAGAACAGGAAGCAGTGAAGAATGACGGTGCAAGCTGCCCATGAGAAGGGCCATTTCCCCAAGTGAGCACTGGACATAGGATTGAATCTGGTCAACAACAGAAGTAAACAAAAACGTCAAAAATCACAGAGGTCACCAGTAGCACACAGTGGTACATTTTCCCAGAGAAGAATGAGCCAGGAAATAAAACGGAAGGTATGAGATTCGTTAAAAAGATACCCACGTTCAAACTCAAACATTCAACACGAAGATGCCTACAACATGAAAAAACAGCCAAGCTATAAATGAAAGTAAGATATGCTCAAGCAAAAGTCTTTTTGAAGCTTCTACTGCTGCATGTCGTCAATTGTGCGTGGTTCAAAGACAACCCGGGCAAATAAGGACAATACTCAGGTCATTGAGCTAAACACCTGCTGACGACCCCAGAATTTACATCGAAAACAGCTGATCAAATTGTCTTTCACAGAGCGGTCCATTAGTCACCATTGACAAGGGTATATCGGTGGTTGGTGCTTCTGTTTAACTGTCATATAATCATGGCAAGAACAGACCTTACTTCGGAATAAGAGGAAGATAAAGAACACAAATGGGAAGCCGACTCAAAACACACGACACTGAAAGTGTTGACATCTTGGCGATAGGAAGCCATGTCTTCTAACGTTTCTTGCTAGAGGATAGGTGAGTCAATAAAATCTCAGTCGGAAAGAAGAACATGATCTACAGTTCCCAACTAACTGGCGGTTGCTTTTGATTCTTCCTGCTATCCATCGATTGGTCACTGAGTACTTTAAGCTAGTGACCTGGGGTTTCAACGAGCAGCACATGAAGAGGGATATAACGGGTTTTGTGGTTTTAAAGGTTGACGACTTCCCAAATGACTCAGCAAAAAGGGAAGTATTATCCAGTAACTATACTCCACAGTATACCGTCATCGAGTCCGCTCAGTATAATATCAAAGCCTGAATCCTGCGAGTTCCATAGACAGCCCCCGAGTATGTGGTCTATGAGGAAGCTGAACACAAAAGTGGAAGTGGGCAGCCGTGAAGAATGCCACGTTTAGTGTGAAATGCGTTTGACAGGTTCCCGTAAACCCTAACGTGAGTGGATGTGTTAGAATACAGCTGGCAATAGGTCAAACTACTTGGTTAGTTCAAAAGCTATTACAAAAGTGTAGATGGACCAACCGACTCAAATACATCCTTGTAGTCGAGACATAGCAACTGCTGATAGGCAGTAATAATGACGTTGTTCCAGAACACAATAAAAAAAACATATTCGCATCTACACGTCGTCATACATGGTTTCCGCATACCAAGTTGCAGCGAGTCAATGGAGTATGATAGTTGTAAATGCTCTGGATATGGCACGAGTTACGTCAATTCCTGTGTGGCTCTAACAGGTGGGCTTAGCACTTTTCCAAAACATGGGGGCTAACCTATCTATTCCAGCTAGCGTGGAATGGATGAGCCAAAGCCTCATCACACCTTCTTTAGGACCATCCAGATAAGCAGCCTTGAAACGTTTCCATTCAGTGATGCAATTGCAAACACTGGTATTAGTCGATTGACAGATTAGAATACAACCTCAAGTTACGAGAAGGCAATGGAGTGGAAGTAAGAGGCCAGCTGAACTGCTTTTCAAAATATCACGCTCAACGAGCTACTCTGTTTGACTTACTATGAATAGACGCGTCATTCACGAACTTTCAATCTGTCCTTCAGTGACTACTGCAGCTCCCCCATTGTTTATGAAGCTGCCAGCAAAAATGGACACTAGTAGCTACACAATAAGGTAGACACAGCTACAACCGCAGGCCGTAAGAAAGAATAAGAAACAACCACAAAAATAAGAATTGATGGGAAAACATGTTGAGTAAGCAAAGAGAACTACCCTATTAGGAACACGATCTCCGTAGTCTGAGCACTTACATGTCGTCATTGTCCGCAATCCTCGCTCGACAGTGGTGAACTGCAGCGGAATGTACGTGATAACAAAGGTACTCTACTCATGACCGAACGACTAAAAGGCAAGGCACCTAACCAAATACGAAACATGGCGCCACAGAGTAATTGGCACGAAGTAATCCTTGTACACTAATACTGACAGCTGGAGCAGCCAATACTTAAATCCTTTCACAAAGTCAAAATAGCCCAGTTGGTAGGACTCCGTGTATCACTTACTAGAATCTAGTGATTGGGCGTTTGCTGATGCAGTGAGAAACGCAGAAAGACCCCGAACTCCATGGAGCACTGGTAACAAGCGTTCCAGAAGTTCGCCTAGTACAGCACCAATATGATTCCAGTCCCGGGTACCACTTCCAGTAGCCGAGTCAGATGTTTCATCGCCTACAATGCGTGTCACCAAAGGCGGTAAAGAAAGTGGCACGCTGCGTCGATCCACGGGCTCTGACGACGCGCCCTGTTTTGAGGATGCGAAGGCGCGATTGTAAGCACTGACCGCAGTCCAGAGAGCCACACAAACTGAATCGAGCTATAGCCAATCAAGCGAGTAGCAAAAACAAAATGTTAATGTGCAATATAGGAAGGCAATGAACAACAGCACAGTGACAGATACAAACGTACCGTTTCATCAGGCAATAGTCTGGTGGTATTCGAATGCAATTCGGCTGTCAAAGTGTCCATAGCCTGGTTGGTTTTAGACACCACAGATAGCCATAATGGATCATCTTGCTGCTGTAATGGCTGATGAGACGTGTCAGGATCAAATTTTGGGGGCTCTGAGCTGAGCACCATTTCGGATGTGTGATAACACTGACGCAGATCTGTTAGACAAGCCTGGGTGTTTCGAGCTGCGCCGCTAAACGCCGTCCGGATACCTGTGTCTGGAATGGTGGGCACAACTGCGTCCGTAATGCGCAACATCTCTTCCAAACACTGAAGCCGAACGTGAAATAAAGGAAGAATATGTACGAAACGAACATTACTTCAAAATATCCACGGAATAGGCCAGGAAACGTGTGGAAGATCAAACAAGTCAGGAAAACACAACCACCATTTTGGTGACTAGTAAATCTGTAAGCCCATTTCAGCTACATGAACCCAAAGCGTAACAATGCCTGTTGTGACCTTTCAATACAAATACTAGTTCGATTAATTGATAAGTGACATCGCTCAGTCCGGATAGGCATGGCCCACAACTAATACATCCGACTACAAAGCACACGATGGCGGCTCTGAACCTTGATTATTGTCATTGCTCCTGTACGGGTTTAGATAGAATGACAATGTCCAGTCCATATGTTATGTATGTTACAGGGCACCTAACGGATTGCGATCTAAAAGCTTGACACCGGAGTATTAACAACAAACCATCTTATGGGGTGTGAACAAGTCAAACACATATGAACACCAATTACACACTCAGCCACAGGCATGGTCAGATCAGATCACCTCTTTGCACCATGGTGTGTAAAGCGCAGGAGCACAGTGAAGTGCTGTTCGCACGGAACTTAGTGACACAGCAATCACTTTGGATCCGGAACACTGGCAACGCGGCTTGTCAAGTGCATGCTATTATGTACATCCAGTTCTCGAGGTGTCTGCCGCTTTGTGACTAGTTAACATTGGATCGGTGTATTAGCCTGAAAGCACTCTAGAGTGGTCTGAAAAATAGGTTGCGGTTATTTTACATAAATCTGTGTAACTCGTACCCCACAAAAAAATATGCAAACGAAATTCACCCCGAAGCACTCTAACAATGCTTGTTTGTGTTGTGAAAAAGGACTATTGTCAAGTTGCTAACAAGAGTGACCGCAAAAAATATGAGGTGGCGATATAATTTTGTCGCAGGGTGTACGCACAGCAACTGGTCTGAAAGGAGTAATGGAAATGAGTAAGACATAAGTGAAAGCCCAAAACACAAAAAACAATGGAGTGATTACCACACTACGTAATGAAAAATGATGATTGTGTTATGCTCGACCTGAATGTTAACGGATGGCCACAGCGAGTCTAATGGGATGACAAATGGATTCTGTGTGTAAAAAAGTCCAGCTAGGACGGGATGGACTCAGCAATGAGCAATATGGAACTTGTGGTCTTAATGTAACATAATTGATAAGCTGAACAAAATGAATGAAATCACGCAGAGGCATAGACGATGTGACGCAAGATCATTGTCGGCTTGCATGAGTTTATTAACCCGGATCGGACGTTATTCTCAAAAGCCTGTTGAGTAGACGTTTTGCTATACACAGGAACCATAATCAACAAGCAGTTCATCCTTTAATGAGGCTTCTGGAAAACTGGAGCATGACTGTGCAGTTTTCTAACAAATTTCATTACACGTGGAAAAATGTAGTAGAATCATACTCTTGGTTGTGAAATTAGCGCATGTATTGTGGAAACTGCAAGTGGCTATTGTGTTCCATGAGGACTACTTGCTATCTGCTTATTTCATCCACACAAGAAACGTCACAAACGCCGCATCTCATATTGTATACAGCATGTTTGATCATCTATAAATGACGGATCCTTGTGATGTTCTAAGATAAAGACTAAACGACGTATAATTCGGGCGCGTGAGCTACTTACCTCACGTAGCGGTCGTGTGATCCGAACAACCAGATCAGATACAATGAATGTTCGATTAGCAATCACGGGTGTTAGTTGGCCTGTTTCTTTGTCAAGCTGATACCGATTCTAGTCCTCTCCATGAAGACCACAAGAGATGGATGAAACATGGGACAATGCAGCAGTTGAACGCATATGCACCCCATTAATATGAGCAGAAGCAAACTGTCAACTTATAAGTAACCTACGTCGCGCCAAAGTTTCAATAGTGTAAATGACAAGAATCTCCGTTTCAGGTTCCAATGACTAAGTTGACGAACGCAAAGTAATTCTGAACCAGGTGAACTGGTCCGCAAATTAAGCAGCCCATTGTTGCATCATGTGTTGTACTAACAATTCGTTCTCACTGATCATCACACAAACCACTCGTCTGGTAGCGTTGGAGCTTCTGAACACGTCCGCCACGTTCGCCTCCATCATCACGACCATCTGCCAGGTGTTCCTTATTCGTTAGCGCATCGTAGGCAAGGTTCACTTGTTAGACGTAACAATGAACTCGTGAATAGGGTTGACAACCGACTCGAACGGAATCCACAAGGAACAATATACAATAATTAAGGAAATACGGAGCAAACTGATTGCTATAGTTGGTTTAAACTACACTGCCCAGTCCGATGAAAAACCAGTGTGCACCGAAGGATCGTAAACAGATAATGAACCCGTGGGAATGACTAAGCAAAACGAACGGAGATTCTGAATAAAAAAGTGCACATACGAACTTGCTAATCATTAAAACGGATTCTGGTTACGGCTCAGCTTTTTGAAATTCTGTCGGATGATTACACAACATATGGGTGAAATTTACGACGGATAAGATAGAACGTAACGAAAAAACTAGGCGGATTTGAAACAAACATCAAACAATAAATGATGTAGCAAGGACGGATAAACTATCCTCGAATCAATTAACGGTGTGTTACATAAGAGATAGAGAGTAATTAGATGTAGGAAGAAACCAGTTCCAGCTCGAGTAACTATGCGTAAACTGAAGGAGGCGGGAACGACGGGGAAGGTGTATACAAGAGTACAGAATGCATGTGGGTGTCTCGTTGTGTTTTTGAAGTTGTGAATGGTAACAAACTATAAACTAGAAGATAGGCATCGTTTCGTATTGAGTGCAGGTGGACAGTAGCGTGAACCAGAAGCAAACCTTCTACTGTCAAGTCCGGTGTCAGGAACAGTAAAATGCTTCCAACCACCGAGCTACGGCTGCAAGTAGGTCCTCTTTTTCACAGACACATACAAGCACGGCATGCTCACCTGCATCAGGTTCTGTGACGCGACCAGCAGGTCAGCTTGTTTTTGTGTGTTGTACGGTTCCATACGCGCGTACGAGCATGACGAATTGACCTGGGGCATCACGCGTTTCTGAAGGTGTTCTAAGTTACTTTCCAGCTACAATGTGAAGAAAACGACAATCCAAGGCGGATTAGAAGAGGCGATTAAATCTTACCACCAACCTAGATGGCAATACACTAGAGACTGCCGTTGATGTATAACTGTCATGCGCATGCGTAAAAGTTTAACCTAAGAAAGGAAAAAAGGGATGGAACCTAATCAAGTTTAAACCAAAATATTTGGCATCAAACCGTTTACATTTTGTAAAGAAAAGTCGGAATTTAAAATGAGAGTGAGGCGGTACCTGCAGCACAGATAATTCCCTCCGTTAACATTGCCCTGAATCAATAAATGTCCTTACGCCACACAGAGCTCGTAACTGCATCGCTCGCTATCGTATGAACCTTAACGGCAAATCTCATGAGTATCGACAGAGAAAAACAGTCATGAAGTGCTGATTTGAGGATGAGAACCATGAAACATCATCATCAACATAGACAGCAATACATCAGTGGTTAACACTAATGCTTAACTGCCACACAACCATGAACAGAAAACAAACCCTATATAGAAAGAGAGAAGGAAAACGGGGACGGGAAGGGACCTAACTACTGAAAATGACTACGTCCATATTCAAACATTCAGCATCAAAGTACCTACACATTGCAAACCATGAAACACAATAAATCAAATGACTGTTTGCTCCACTGCCTCTGTTTGAAGAAAAAATGAGTGTTCGATCCATTCATTTCATCACCACAACACAGATTCTCATCCACTTTTCCTTCTACGCTCTAGGAGAGCGATAACCAGGACTTTCACCGTAACCGTCACAATCGCTAGATCTTGAGCTCTTAGATCAACAGCTTGTATGCGACTACTCATCTACTCATAACATGCATCTTGAAGCCGCATGGCGTGATGCACAGAGAAAACCGGAGCCCTCAGGTTTTCGATTCCGCAATGCATCAACCACGCATCTGCGGTCTCCGGACCATACGGGATAATCAGCGCTAGTGACTGTTCCACTCAATAAATAAACATGCGGCACATGAACTTTCTAGCCGGCTGCTTTCGAAAAGAAACACCGGTCTTGAGTTTCACTCTCACTAGAACTTGTCAGTGGTGAGCATCCTTGTCACGAGCGGGACTTGAACTCTGACCAACGTCTTCATTTGCCCCACCACCACCACCACTGTCATCGTCACAGACAGCGGTACATCAGTGGTTCTTCCTATTACTTAACTGCGATATCACCATCACCATACACAGCAATATGTTAGTAGCTCGTACCGATGTTCAATAATACATACTCGAAAAACTAATAAGCCCGTGTTGAGTCGGCTGTCTTGCAGTATAAACCTGGTGACTAGGTCAGACGCATGCAGAAAGCTGAATAGGTGAAGATAAGGTATTTCTGACCCCTTGGACCCGTACCAACTCGGATTTCCAATAATTATCTTTTGGATCCTACACCAGATATCACTAAACCTCAGCAACAAGATTCCGGTGAGTTCTGTATCTCCCACCCGAGCCTCCGGTTTTCCATGTCCTTTGGTCATATGAGTCATTTCCCCCGTATAATGCGTGAACGAATTACCAGACAACGGTGGAGTCATCGATTACAGTTAACAAAACAGTTGCTGCGTATCCTCTCGCGCATCCCAAACATTATTCACGGACACATGTAACTGAGCGTTCAGATCAGATAACTCGGTTGCATATAAAGTGGGGTTGGTGGTGTAGTGGTCAGCACGATTATCTTAGGCAAAAGGGGTCGGAGTTTGACCATGGTTTATGATGAGGATATACACTAACGATGAGCTCTAACAGGTGCAAAACTCAGGTATAATCCTTCTTAGACAGAGCTGGCCAAAAAGTCTATTTGAACGTAAAAGGTGCGGTTATGTGTGAGTAGTGTGCAACCCAGATAAATAAAATACTTTATAACATAGCACACAAATAACACAGGCGTTCAACAGCGCTTGATATGGTGCGATCGAACCTCCTTAAAAACATCATCCTTCGATTCTGACTAAAGGATGCAAATAGAGATGCACCATCAAATTACATACGCAAAAAGCAGACTGTGAAATGGCGATATGTACAACAAAACCAACCAAAAGAGGACCATCAAGCCAGCGGCGGACATTGCAGTGATCAGTGGAAATTAGTCAGCAAATGACAGGGAGTTGAATAATCCTAGATGGAGGTGTGTTTACCGCGCAACTCCGCTTGTGAATAGCACAGCACGAGCCGAACGAGTGAAAACTAAAGAGCACGTCTCTACGCCAAGAAGACCGGGAGCTATAAACGACCAAAGAAAACTTACATATGCAGTGCGCGCGAGGCCTCAACAGAAATCGACGGCACAAGACTGCCGAAGATGTGGATACATGTCAGGTGTGCAAAATATGTTTACGTCCATGGTTCTGTACTTTGGTGTCTTGTAACAGATGTCTGATAATAAACAATTGCCCAGGCCAAGCGGCTTTTGCAATGACAACACTATATACAAAACAGATGTAAAAAGTGAGTTTAACGTTGTTTACTCACGTATAACGGTATGTTTGTAGGGTCCTTGCTAACTGAACAATTCTACTTAGGAGTGTGCGTTGGCGATAGCTCGAGGTACATGTGCAAGTACCATTGTACGCATTACGTCCATCTGATTTCAGTCTTCAGTGCTCAACTTTTCCATATGAATACGTCAACCTTTAAACCGCGGAAGCCATTTGTTTAATGCTTGCAAATCTTTTATTCACAATCCTTTGTAGCAGTATGGTAGATACTTCTGTGTGCAAAACGAACGCATTCAAACTGCCGTCAGACGGTGTTGTCAACGGCAAGGCTGACAGCGACGGTACGGAGACATACTGTCTTTCATTTCTCAGTACGACGGGTTTTCTTTGCATCGTCAACTAAGTTGCACATCTGTTCTCTGCTGACGCGATGTGTTTGAAAGTTGGCGCTGTCATTTCACTATTTAATATCTTTAGCACAAGAAGCTAATCGCCAAAGTTCGTTGTGATCAGAAAAATTAATAGGTGACTGAATGAGCATTGCCAAGATATCACGTCGTTTTGCAGCTGAATCACCCCCTTGGAATCTACCCAGTCAAACACAGACATAGCAACGAATAGACCGGCTAGCTTACAGCATGTGCTATGATTGAAAGCAAGATTCGATGCATCATACCATGAGTGAATGCAGTGAATGTTAACCGCGAGGAGGTGACCGTCTGTTCAAACGGCAAGCTTCGATCTACCATTCGAACTGACAAATCTACACTCAATGACGACCACAAATTCGACTAACATTATTCTCTGGGCAGTGCTGCCAAATGTGGTCAACTAACCGGAGCAACATCGGTGCCACCAAAACGTTTCAAAAACAGGTTTAACAACGACCCTTTTCGATTAGGCGGTTGATCTGTTTAACAGTGGGATGAAGGAGACTGGTTTGCAAATGTCTTACCGACTTACATAACTTGGGACTAGCGTTTATTGCCAGGTGGAATCATCACTGAGGTATGGCCCAGCATACGTTACCGGACAAAAATTGGCCACCACGTGTGAATGGCTTACGACAGTGTTATCGACCAGAGTTTGATCTCACGACACGTCCTCATACGGCTACATCAGATATGAACGTTATCAAACTAGACGTACATTGTGACAGCTAACAGTTTGAAAATCCTCAACCGATAATGGGTCAATGGCCCCAGTGAAATGGAACCCCATCTAACGTGTACAGTGTGACTGACCAAGTAAGTTCAGTTAGATGTAATTATTTCACGAGGTGACTACTGAAGCATATCATACACAGAGTGATAGCGAAAGGTGTCAAGCTACTGACCTAATTCGAGTGGGCAAAACAAGAAAGTGGGTTCCTCTTTACATGTCAATCACAGTGAGGAGATGAGCATCGCGCCAGTTCACAATCGGAGAAAATAAACGTTAAAAAAAGAAAGATCACCAGAGAAGAGGATAACCGACGTTAAGTGCGAGCAGTCAGAGCGAAGTTGGTCACAACAGCTCCAACAATGTCTCAGCCTAATATCGGTAGGAATAAATTGTTATGGATAAGCGTGTCAGACGCTCACGCAATACTCTAATGCTAACGAAAAAGCACACACAACGTCGATTGTCGCGGACAACATGATGCTGATATTTATCATAAAGGCTGCCAATGGTGAGGTCAACGAATGTGTGGCGTAAAATCACTGCTTCCAAGTAGTTTACGGCTTCAACGATTAACTCATCCAAAAGGGGACACAACAACACATGTCCGTCAGAAAGTGAATGAACTTTTGGAACGGAAGGAAAGTTCACTTGAACCGAACGAATACATTTGAAATTGGTCAGGTCATTAGCAATTACAAGTCTATTCCAGTTGGAACAGGAACCCATCGGTGTCAAGAATCAAGTGCCTTAACTTTCGATTGAGTATATTGTGAAGAAGAAGAATAGAGGATACTATCAATCTCAACAGAGCAGACCAAACAGTGATTAGAAACTGTCCTTTTCATGGAAACAGGTCATGACTGGAGAGTTTTTTTCTTACTCAAACACGTCAACCCGAAGGGAGAATAGTTAAAAGGGTGACTCAAACAGTAGAGCTACGAAAGAGTCGTGGTATTACTGAGGTTCATCTGTGTGACCAGTGTGCACAACACAGAAAGAACAGGCACGGCGAACAGATCGATGAAAACTAGAGTTGTATTGAAGAGGTTGAATGTACTTCACATAAGCTCCACTAAATGTGATTCTGTACTGTTTTGGGAGATGGCCTACACGAATTACCACGTCATTTGTGACAGAGGCATTTTTTTCACCAAGCCGAAATTTCATTTGTGCTTCACTGACTGTACTTGACAAACGACAGTGTGGGATCCAAAAATTCTGTTCCAAATAATATTCAAAAGACGAGAACAATGAAGTAGAAAGAAAAAACAGCCCACCTTGTACGTGTTCCCCGGGCAAATGCGAACCACTTCACCCCCCACTGTGACCAACGGGCCGACATTGGAAGCAGTCAGACGCGTGGCAAACTCCAGTCCCTGAGTTAGTCGTGCACGAAGGATGGGTGCAGTGGTCGAGTGAACTGTGGCCATCAGTTGTTGAGCCGCTCGGATGACCTGTTGTTGATGCTCCAAAGACTGCACGTTTCCGTTAGCACATTCCTAAAACCAAATACACTCAGTACAAGTTTGGAAGTGAGTTGATGCAGTAAACGGGAAACAAATTCAAAAAATTGAATAAAAAGCGATAAAGCTGCAGCCCTTTGGTGCTGATTGCAGGTTAGAAAGACGATGAGCTCTAACAACGGGGAAATTTGAACGTAATCGTGGGGATATGAATGCATCAACCAAGTAGGTTGTAGAAATGGCAATTACTCTCTTTATAAAGATTGGCGGTTACCAGATTAGCACAAAACAAAAATGGTGAGTCAACGAATGTGGGCCCACTTAGCCCACCAATCAAGCACATACAGTCAGCAATCGGTGAAGCATCCGCGGATATATCAAACAAAGAAAAATCCTACAGCGCTAGCAAGATAAAACAAAAAAATTAAAATATGCTGCTCTTATGCTGAACGTCGCTTGCTATGAAGTGACATTCGAGTTAGTTACCAGGCTAGATGCTATAGTAGTAGTACGTAATATGGTGGTTCTCATTCGGATGGTGAACGCAGTTACACATAGAACAAACGAGTAGATGAACATACTTGGGCTGTAGTTAGTAGCTGTCGAATTTCCACCTCCAATACATCTGCCCTCCGGTTTGCCTCAGACGAAGACAGTCCTGTGAGACTCCGCTCGGCAGTCGCCTCCGCGCGCAAATCTGCCAGCAAGCTAGATGCGGCTGACACAAGTGAGCTGGCCTTGCCAACCACATTTAGTCCATCACCAACACTGGCTGGCAGTTGTGAGGCCACGGACAAGAGAGTGGACACGACAGGATCTTGATGTGCCTAAGGGCGTAGGAGAAAAGATCAATGAAATGGGAAGAAACCCCACATAACGAATGGCACAGACCATTTGGTAACAAGTGATGGGCCGATTGACCGATACACTTTTACGAGTAAAAGCGCGTATTGTCGAACAAAATACATTCACTTAACCGAATGCAAACGATTTACCGGGTCAATCAACTGAAATCGGTGAGCATCAACAAAAATCTACCCATCTATTGCACCATTCGTACGATCTTCATGAATGTGACCATAAGTGCTCTATTGATGAGATCACGGTGAAAATCTGCATGGCGCCAGCCAGAACATTTCCATTAGCATAGTCGTAAAAAGTAAGCATAACAAACGTGAAAATACAATACTACTCGCACGATAAAAGGCTATCAACCTACATCCAAACTGACGAATATAATCCAGATAGAATCCTGTGTAACAATCGACAATTCAATGGAATAAAACATCCAATCGAAAGATGTTGGGACATGAAAGCTCGTTATCGGTGGCCTGTTGGAATGCTCGAGCATGTGACGAGTGTAGTTAGTCAGAATATGGTAAACGCCATTCGGCTCACTAATTTTATATTGGGGTAGGTAGTAGAGGACGGTTTCCTATTCACAATACCTACGAAGTCCTGATATCCCCGCGTATTCCTGATTTCGTTGACAATTATGAAAACTGCAAATTTTCCTGTAAAGAAATTCCATTTCAGCTGTAACAAAAAGGGCAATTCACTTCAATCACTCTTTTGCTAATGGAACTAAAAAGGTCGATAATCGGCATACTTCAACACCATACCAGTGGTTGTGGTAATAGTCACAAAACAAATATGCGTTCGAAATCACTCAGCAAAGCTCAACTTTTGGATTAGGTTACGATTAGTATAATCATTCACCTTACAAACAGCTGTCTGAATATCAATTGACGTCAACCGGAAGGGTAACTACACTTCTGTCAATATAAGGAAAATGCCAAATCGTTAATCTGTCAACATATAGTACGAAATAACTGAAGTCCAAAAATGTTTCATAAGATCGAGACTAGAGTATACGACAAAATAACTGCATCTTTCATCGGTATCTGGATGGTTTGTAGGATCAATCTGCATAAACAAAACCCCACAAAACCAAAGTCACCAAACTGGCAAAAAGATGAAGATCAAACAGACACGCCCGCCTACCAGTCAATCGTCGATACAGAACAATGTTTATCGGCTAATGAACACCCGGAGAGAAAAGTAAAATCAAATCCGCCACCTCCCACACTCAGGGTGCTATTGAACCCTATTATCTTCTGTACTTCCCAGCTTTTTCAGCCAGAGTCCAGGTCAGTTGGAAACACTGAAAAACGAGGTAAACACTGTCCACTGAACTTAACTTACTGGTAGTATCTGCATCAATTTCCACTCGACAACTCATGGAATGCGCACAACGTACCTTATGTTATTGAGCCATGCGCCCTGCAGTGAGTACGGAACGCGGTAAACGACAGGTTAGCCCTTGTATTTCGCATAATAGTGTAATTCTACATGGTTCTGAGGTTTTGGTATGTGAACTTGATTGCTTGGTTAGACATATCGACGGACAGGGATTTCAGTACGACCCACTAAGGTATTGTTTTTAACGATGATAGTGCTGCTCTTATTCTTTGGTTATCACGTTTTGCAGCCATAAGGTGAGACTAATCCAACTGTGGTCTTGTAACTGTAAAGGAAAAATCCTGTTGTTAATTACAGTCCAGGTTCTTGAACGTTATGACCTCAAGAATATGAGCTCCGATTTCATTTTTCATCGCTCGTCATTTGCGATACAGCTTTCTAAACCGGCCAACAACCTCAAGAATGTTAGTATTACATAATACTGAAATTAGTACCACAGTTTCGGAGGGGTATTTTACACACGACAGCGACAGAGCCTTCCAAATAACTGAGCAGGACGGGAAATGTTACCTAACGAAATCTGTCTCGGAAGTTGTCACACAGTACACTGTTGTCAGCATAATCTTTCACTCTGTCGATTAGAAGGACATCA
The DNA here is from genome assembly GCA_008508345.1 of Paragonimus westermani. Lineage (NCBI taxonomy): Eukaryota > Metazoa > Platyhelminthes > Trematoda > Plagiorchiida > Troglotrematidae > Paragonimus > Paragonimus westermani. The sequence goes on along the minus strand of QNGE01003262.1, from coordinate 42,032 downwards.
ACACTGGTCTTGTGCACGCTGCAGTCGATCTCCCATCATTGTGTCTATGGCGAAATCGAACAAGAGTGGGAAACGTAGATAACATTTATGGCCACAGGTTTTGGTATTTGCGACCTCGCAACCCCTCATATGGGCTAATGCATCACAATTAAATACCGACGATGTACTCACTTATATCCCTTCATAAAGGTTATTCCAAAAGTGCGGTTGATCAACCGGGTTAAATACCTTTGTCGAGAAACGTGGCGACTATTGACCGACTGCATGCCAAATTTTGTTCCGAAAGTTGACGGAGAGTAAAAATCTGGCCCACATATCTTCACCCGAGGTGAGAATTTACCTACTCGTCTTTGCTGCTCACTTCCCAAATGCAGCTAGTCAGTAAAGTGGTCGTGGTTCCAAATGGATTGTGGTCAATCCCTCGATGGCTCTAACAGGTGCCCTTGGGTACCTTTTCTCAAGTGCGCTCTACCGTCGATTTACCCTATTCAAGGGATATATTTCCAATTGTCAAAACTGGTTATAAAAGATGGTTCATGGCTTCCACTAATACATCACTCTCCTTTGAATGGGGGCGGCATGAGGCCATTCAGACACACAACCCTAGAGCGTTTCAAGGCAGTGATGCCATTTTCGAACCTCAGCCTAAGCGGGTGGTTCTAGATTGGCAGATCAGGGTACAGTCTCGCAAGCATATAGCGGTGGTAGTGCGAAGCCAACGAGCCAGCTGAGCTGCTTCTCAAAGTGTTTTACCTGACGACCTAACCTTCTGGACTTACTTATCTCTACTGGTTAACTAAGGTGACTAGGTGCCACCTACCCGGTTGAGATCCTCGTGATCGCTCAAATTGTCAGTTAGAAAGGCTGTCCGAGGTGGTACCGTGCATCGGTGAGTAAGCTGACTACATTCAGAATCGTTTTAGTTCCCTCCAGCCTGGTTTTATCCTCACCTACTTTGATATACTCGAGGATATTGCACGTCACATGTTCGGTGAGGGGCGCCTTGATCCGCAGTACCTTCTTGTCAATTTCATGGGTGATTGAGGACCCACTGAACAGATGAATGATATTTTTTGACACAACAGCAGCTTCCTTTTCCGCTGAACTTCCTCGCACTCCGCCAGGTCTCCGTCATTTATGTCTTTGTAGACGTCAGATGGACGTTTTATTTGGTTTGCAGACTTGAATTCCGTCACGGTGAGACTTGACGTTGACGTGGTTTGACGGCTCACGCGTCTCTATGACCTTTGGGGCGAATCTGGACAGTGTTACTCATAAGTCGTGTGGTGGATTTATGATTTTAGATGAGACCCAACTGTGAAGAGTGAGGGCTTCGGCTGGATTCGAACCAGCGACAGACACAGCATGCCTCAACGCGGCAAGCGCTCTACCAGCTGAGCTACGAAGTCACACCGAGAACTCGGAAATTTCACATTTGGACTCTGTTACCCACCCGTCCCACTGTCTCATATGGAATCCACCAAATGATTCAGGGGATC